>JABUIW010000011.1:3983909-3999731 GCA_013363375.1 Menidia beryllina | reverse complement strand
GTCTACACAGTGGAACATGTCACTGCTCCTCAATACAAAAACCTCCTCATCACACATTTTGTTTTTATAGTTTTTATTTTCTAATTTGCAGCTTCTTGCACCTGCATTCTAACCAGATGCACTCTGATTATAATCATGGATTAAAAGGGGAGATTTGCATTTCCGGAGGCATTTCAACCTTCATCTCTCTTTATTAGCAGCAGTAAACTCAATCATCTTTCTTCACTGGTGAAATACATTGTTTTAATTTTTTCAATTCTATCAATATGGTGCACACATTTCTATTGACCCTCTGTATATATTACATAAAGTAAACAGGTTAGAATATCAACTGTGTCAAAAGCTTTATTATTTATTTTCTCTGTGTTATCTAATTGCGTAAAGATACTGTGGCACGTTTAAATTCTTGCTGCCTCAGCATTCCTTCCTGCTTAATGTTAAAGTCAAGTTCTACCTCGATCAGTGGTTTTAAATTACAGCTTACAAACCCCTCCCAGGTCTTGATGTAATGTTAATCCATGCATTGATCCTCAGCAGGAATACAGACTGCTCTGCTCTGACCAAATCAACTGTCGGCATAATTTTGTTGGAAATTGGTTCATGACATTCAAAGACTTTTAAAAACATATGTGTGTTATGAGATGTCTCGTTGACCATCTCTCAGTTTAAAAATTATCTTCATGTGAAAGTTAAGATCCTATAAACTGCGGTATGACTAAGAGATGACCAGTAGATTGTTTTAGTTTGAGGGTCTAAAATCAAGAAATTACAATTACAGTTTGGTCTGCTCAGTATCCAGACTAGGAAAAAAATCCCGTTCATGATGAGATCTCTGCTTTAATGATCAGGTATCTGAAGTTTTGACAGCACTACTGTCACATTAGCATGTTGGTTTATTTCAAACAGTTGATGTAGAAACGATTCAGAACTACTTAATCCAATAAGAAAAATCTTAATTTCAGACTAAAAAAACCCCAGTGTTTTGTGGGCATGTCTGTTGTGTATTTTAATGGGGTTGAGCGGGGCCTGTGCATCGAGGCCCCACCCACCTAAAGAAGCTCTGAATGAAAGCTGGACAATCAGCGGAACAGCAAACAGAGCAGGATTAACACGGATGCCCTTAAATTCGGACATGAAACATCACACGATCATAACAGGCTTATGGATTACCATTCATGTTTTCTGGCTGTCGGGTAATAAGAAAGACAAAAAAGGTTTTTGTGTTGGTTTGTTTCTTTCAAATCAAATGTGTAAGTGTACGCTGTAGTGTTTTTTCTTGTGCTTCACCACAGGTTCAACTCTCAGTGACAAGGTCCAACAGCATCCAGCAGAGATGTACAAAACCGCTAAAGAAGAGGCCAAAATTGACTGTTCACACAATATCGACAACTATAATATAATCCTCTGGTACAAGCAATCCAACTCACAACTGCATCTACTTGGATATATGGTTGGAAGCAGTGACAACGTGGAGAAAGGAGTGAATGTAACGATTACAGGAGGTGCAAATAAAGGAGAAACCTGCGCATTAACCATAAAAGAACTCAGCCTGAACAGCAGTGCAGTTTACTTCTGTGCTGCTAGTCTACACAGTTGAACATTTCACTGTTCCTCAATACAAAAACCTCCTCATCACACATTTCTCTTTTTTCTAGTCTTTCTTTCATGGCTCATGCATGTGTGCTCTAACCAGATAAGAGCCTTGCCTCTGATCACAATTGTGGATTCAAATAGGATCTTCTTACAACAGTGAAGCGACTTTAGCGTCCCTCCAGGTCCTCATAAACAGCAGCAAAGTCAAGCGCTGGACGTCAGCACTGGCCACATAGTATTGCTGAACAGGGCTTGTCCACATTTTCTTTGGGTGTTGGCCTCAAGATGCACAAGCTGAAAGGGGATTTGTGGGCTTCAACGTTTTTGTATTGGACAATGATCCCATGGATTTTTTTTTTGATTTTCGCGTTTACTATGCATAATAACCCCGTCTTCTTACCACTGTCCAAAAACGTGCTTGTTAGGCTAGTCGAATGTTTAATTGCCCCTAGAAGAGAATGTGAATGTGTGTGAGTGTTTCTATGTGTGGTCCTGTGTTGGACTGGCAATCCTGTCCATTGCTATCCAGCCTTTTGCCTAATCATCCGGAACAGGTTTTCAGTTCTTCGTTATCCTGTGCAACAGTTAGCATGTGACTCAGTACCCTGAAATCCTCCCAGTCTTCAGGGATGGACTGCAGCCACACCAGAGATAAAGGTCACACCCATGCCTGCTGACCGTTAGGCTGAAGCCTGATTGTGGTGTTTGGACTGGCAAATACCAAAAAGAGAGTATTGAGACTTGTGGAAAACTGCATTGTGTTGTCAGGAAACAGTGATCACGCGTAGCCTTTTTTTTTTGTCTTTCCAGTAGATGGTGCTGGAGCTCCAGGAATACTGTTTGAGTTTCTACTGTCAGACTTTGTTAGTTAAATTCTGTGCTGTGACAAGTTAAAGCCAGTCTGGTCTGTGTGTCTTCTGAGAAAGACCTTCATCATGCTGACATTTTCTTTTTTGCTTTGGCTCATGGGTAATCATCTTTCCTTTTAAGGATTCCACTTTTTAAATAGCTTTGTTTGATTGACAAAAAATCGTTTTCTCTTTTTCTAGGTCTTTGTCTGGGAGTTGAAGTCGACCAAAGACCTCTAGAGACTCTGAGAAATCTGGGAGACAGAGTCCAGCTGGTCTGCAGCCATGGACAGACGGACTACACCCAAATGCACTGGTTCCAGAGATCCCGTTCAGACCCAGCTCTGCGGCGCATTGGACATGTGAATTATGCCAATATCGATGTCGAAAAGTCACTCGAAAAGCACTTCAACATCACCGGAGATCTGAGCGGGTCCACCGCAAAGAACGGCTCTCTGCTCATTTTGGACCTGAAGGCCGAGCACGCCGCTGTGTACTACTGCGCAGCCAGCTACGCACAGCAGACGCAAACCCGCGCTCCTCCATACAAAAACCCAGAGAGACCCTTTTTTCTGAATCAGTGGCTTTGAATTTGAACTTGAACAAGCTCCTCCCAATGTTTTATTAGATGTCAGCAGCCAGCACGAAGAAGGCATCACCTCCTCATATCACACTGCCCATCAGACTGAGCCGTTGTGACAACAAAATTTAGTATTAGTTACTTCTTGAGGGACTTTTTAGTATTTTTTATGTTGTGACGGTCAGCATGATTCATTTCCTTTGTCTCTGTTGTCTGATCGGTAATGATTTTCACCAAATCAATCAGCTCCAGTGCCTTTTGAAATAACTTATTTATCATTATTCAAGATTTTTTTTTAATTCTCCTTCTTTTCTTAGATCTCAGTCTGGGTCTGGAGGTCCGTCAGTCTCCCTCTCATCACATTGCTGACCCTGGTGACAAAGTGCAGATTTTCTGTTTCCACGATGAAACTAGCTACAGAGTGATGCTCTGGTACCAGGGGTCGCCCAGCGACACGGCGATGAAACTCATCGGATATTTGTACTTCAAAGATGTCAAAATAGAAGCCCAATTTGAAGCCAATTTCAATTTCACGGGAGATTTGGGTGGCGATACAAAAAAGAATGGCTCCCTGGTCATCCAAAATACAGGACCCGCTCACAGCGCGATCTATTACTGCGCAGCACGAGAAGCACACTGATGAAACTCTGCTCTCAACTTTACAAAAACTACACAACTTTTTTTTTTCTACAAGTGGTTTTCAGACAGACACCCAACACAGCTGTTTTGTGGTTATGTTTTAGTTTTAAGTGTTCACATCAAAATGACCAAATACCTCTGTTTTAGTCAACCTTATCAAGGGCTAAAATGGAAGAGGCCTATAAATCTTTTTTCTTTTTAATCTATGGTGATTTGAGTGGGGATCATAGCTGTACAAAACGTGCCCAGTGCAGATTAATACGGTGCTGCCCGACGTGCACACTGATGAAAATCTATGAAGTCAACAGAAACTGCACACAACGAATCAGCATTCGTGGTTTTGAATAAAATTGAGACTGCTCCAAGACACCTGTTTTAGTGGTTTTTGATGTGTTGTAGTATGATCATTTGAGCACTAAATGATACTCTAAAGAAATAGAATTGCTAATATGATTCACTCCAACAACAAAAAAATATATGAAATGATTTAACTTTTAATGAAATCCATGAAATTCAAAGACTTCTATCTTCTTCTCAATGTATTTACCCTCATTCCTTTTTCTGCTGTTGAAGGGCTCAAATTTCAAGGCACCCCGTCAAAAAAAAACTCTTTTAATTCATTTTTAACATCCCAAGTCAACAAGAACACTAATAAATGGTTATTGTGGCCACTAAAAAAAACACCGGTCTGGTTTACAACTGCATAAAGCCACTCCTCTCTTTATGTCTTATTGGTTTGCCCCTGTAATCGCTCTGGCTTCAGAAACCAGGAGAACCTCTCCTTATGCGTTTCAGGATAACTGCACTCATGTCTGATCTCCACAGATTTATCGCATTTCTTTTTTGTCATTTCCTCACAGGTACCTGTTGGTTTATTATGAGTTATTTAAATGTGTTGTGTTGATTTGCCTTTAAAAAAACAAAACAAATCTGTCCATCGCCTCTTTCAGCAGGTATTTCTCTGGGCGTTCAGGTCCATCAGTCTCCCTCCGTTCTCATCGGAAAGGTGGACGGTGAGGTACAGCTGGTCTGCAGTCATGGGCGAGGCGACTACAGAGTGATGCTGTGGTACCAGCAGTCACCTGGAAAAAAGGCCCTGACGCTCATCGGCTATGGATACACGCAGTTCAGAAATGACAGCGTTGAGGAGGCCTTTAGGAAACATTTCAGCTTAGCTGGGGACCTGAGTGGAGACAAAGTGAAAAATGGCTCTCTCTTGATAAAGAAGCTGAAAACCCCTGAACACACGGCAACGTACTTCTGCGCTGCCAGTGAGCCACAGTACATCAAACCCCCAGCTGCTCCTCTCAAAAACCAACTCATCCTCTATCTCTGAATGCAAGCTAGGGGGTGAACTCTCCCCACAGTAAGTGGCTGTTATTTATAATTAAATCCACTTCACATATATCATTTAACATTAATAAACAGTTCAAATCAATCATTAGGAAAAAAATGTATGTCAAGACAATGTAAAGACCACTGGTTTACTGAAAAGATTACTGACCTTATATATATTATATACTTTATGGTTAGCACCATCAAGGGTTCTCTCCGGGTTCTCCGGCTTCCTCCAACAGTCCAAAAACCTGCATGTTAGGTTGATTGGACATTCCAATTGTCCCTTAGGAGTGAGTGTGTGTGCGTTGTTGTTCGTCTTTGTGTGTTTATATGTGGCCGTCCAGGGTGTACCCCGCCTCTTGCCTGTTACATACCGGGATAGGGTCCAGTCCCCCCGTGATTCAGAAAATGGTATGGATGGATGGATATTGCCATCTCCAACTTCATCACTAGATGGCAGTGTGTTCTTTTCATAAAAGTAAACAACAAGTGAGACTGAGCGCTTGTTACTTGTTCGGTGCATTACACTAAAATCATACAAAGCATCAGAAATCGATATTCAATCAGAACAGTTTCTAATATTCTTTACTTACTGGAGTAGCTGTTAAATAGACTGCTGCTAAAAAAGAAAAACTACCTGGATTAATTTCCTGACCCATTTCCTGTTCCTCCCTCTGATTCGCAATATACCACAGCAGAGTCTTTAGTTGCTTCCTGACATTCAACATGAAGCCATCTCATCTCATCATAGGCATCATCATAACATGCTGGATAAAAGGTATCACCCAACCGTTAACACTTTCGTAAGTATTCTAACAACAGAAAATATCATTTCATGATAACAGTTTAAAATTTTTTTTAATTATCTCTCAACAGGATCTAACTCAAGTAAAGAAAAGCAAGTGTTTCAAAGTCCAGCTAATTTCTTTGGGAAAGCAAAGAGTGGAGTCAACCTGACCTGTTCACACAATATCTCAAGCTATGACACGATTCTCTGGTATCAGCGCTCACCAGGGGAGACCTCCCTGAAGCTCATTGCCTACATGTATTATAAAACACCCAATGTTGAGACACAGTTTCAGGGACGCTTTGCAGTTGGTGGTGACGGGGAGAAAATGGTTTACCTTCAAATTCTAAACCTCACACATCCTGGAGACACTGGAGAATATTTTGGAGCAGCAAGTATGCACAGTGAGAAATATAGTGATTCTCCCCATACAAAAACCTCTATGATGAGCTATCTGGAAGATAATGGGGCACCAACAGGAAACCTCTAAATCCATGTGACACTGTGGCAAAAACTACAGTACAACAGCTCCTTTGATGAAGGGTTGCATGAATGGCTGTAAAATAAACTTATGGAGAAGAGCAACCAGATAAAAAACAATGAAGTGTATCTTCAAGTGTAAATGAGAAGTCTATGTCCATCGTTCACTGTGCTAATCTCAGTGGGCTAATGTCACAAAACCTCTTACGTCTTATCTCATTTGTTCATTGAACGTCTTTTGAGAAACGTAAGTTTTGGCAGTTAGCATGAATAAATTATTTTAGAGTGACTTGCAATAGAACCTTTCAACTCGTGCTCCATTGGCATAGTTATTGGACTGAAGTAGATAGAAGGGACAAATATTTCTTATTTTCATATGACTGTCTTCTATACTGGTCAGTTTGATAAAAAGAAAACTTAGTGTGGACAGTTGGATGACACTAATAAGATTCAGGGACCTTTATTTTCATACCAGCTGACATTTACATTTACTTGTTTACAGTGTAGAATGGGCACTGAACAGCAGAGAGCAGTGAGGAAAAACACCCACTGATGTGGATACAGTAGCTGTAAGCTCCTCCCACCTTATGAAAAGATAGAGGAAGGAAATATTTCAAGTTCATAGCGGTTTTCCAGTACGAATATACAGACACATTCTTTTTAAAAAATTATATTCTTAAGAAATGCTTAAATCCCTGGTTTCTTTGTTTTTACTTGCAGGTAAGATGACATGAGATGTTGGTTTTTCTTATTAGTGCAGCAGACTTTCAAAGTGTGTTCACATTCCGTTTTTCCTTTTCCTTTATAGGTATTGTTCTGTCATCACCTGTCGTCCAGCAATCTCCTGTTTCTCTTCTCCTGAAACCTGAACAAGAGGCCAGTCTTGAATGTTCCCTTGGAGATAGCAATTTCCCCTACATGCTCTGGTACAAGTCTACGGCAGGAGGCCAGCGCACCATGGACCTCATCGGTTATCTCTATAACGAAATCCAAAATCCCGAGCAGACGTACAAAAACCGATTCGCCATGACGGGCCATTCAAAGGCCAAAGGCCAGCTTGTGATCTCCAACGTCACCCTGTCAGAAACAGCAGAGTACTTTTGCGCAGCTAGGCTACACAGTGGTTCGCCCCCTCTGGGCTCTTCACAAAAAGCCACTCAAACATGCACCTGCATCCAGCCGCAAGACACAGACGAAGAGAGGCTTTAAATTTGTGCCCTAAAGACAAAAAAAAAAGAAAACAAATGCCAGACTCTTTTATGTCCCACTCGTGATTTATGTCATCAGGAATAAATTCAGATTGAATGACAGCAGCACTAATAGCTGCCAAATGAATACACTCCCTTTTTCCTCTTTGATCTATTTACAATGTTCACACTGATGTCATTTCCTCCTTACTGATTTCAACTGTTGGCCCTCTCTTTTTTTCTCTCCTTTTGGTTCCTGCCTCTAAATGCAAGATGGCTTTAAGCTCCACCACCTCGGCACTCATTGTATTCTGTGTTGCAGGTAAAACTGATAACAAAAAATAACAACTCCAACGTGTCATGGCATGTTACTATTCTAGGTGGTAATAATTCTGCTGTTTATTCCTGATCAGACTTTTTCCTTCATTTGTGCGTGTGTCAGGTATTTGTCAGTCTGTGCTCATCACCCAGTGGCCGCAACACATCACCATCCTTCCCAACGGCTCGGCTGAAATGTTCTGCTACCAAAATCACTCCGATTACGAATTCCTCCACTGGTACAAACAACAGGGCGGAAGCGCTTTACAGCTGGTGGCGAATGTGATTGTTGGTCAGGCTACCTACGAAGACGGATTCAAATCGGGTTTTCGGGCGGTGAAGACGAGCGAGAAGCAGTGGTCCCTGACCATCTCCAGCGTTCGGGAGGCAGACGAGGCGGTTTACTTTTGCACCGCTAGGCCACACAGTGCTGTGGCAGACCTAGGGACCCTGACAAAAAAAACACGCAGCTGAACAGGCTGTTCGCAGTTCCGACACCTGACTCGAGTTCAGAACAAAGGCGGAAACAAAACCACGCTGTGGACATGACTCCTACTGAAGCGTTTCATGTCTGTTTGTGCATTCTTTACAGAATGGTGAAGAAAACAGGACTGCTTGAAGACAGTGAATATATCCTGCCAACAGGTGGAGTCACAGCACGTGGCATGCAGCCGTCATCATGATGGTGGGTTGACGAACCAATAATATGAACCAACAAACCCAACACCCTCATTCTTTATCAACTCTGTTTTCTCTCATGACTATTTGACGATGCTCTCATCCATGCAAACGCTTGGTTTCCTCTTGGTCTGGTTCTTATGTAAGCATTCCACCCTCTTTGTGTATCAGTGCTCCACACAATAATGGCTCTAATTCACTGTTTGATTTCCCCACAGGTCAGGTGAGCGCCGTTACATTTAAGCAGTCTTCTCCTCTCATAGTGGAACCGGGCAGAGCTGTCCACATTAACTGCAGCCATGACGATAGCAACCTTATAGTGATGCTTTGGTATCAGCATAAAAGGGAAGACAACTCGATGACCCTCATCGGGTTCGGGTACGAGAACTCCCAGAGCTACGAGGGTCAGTTCGAAAAACAATTCAAGCTGACGAGAAACAGCACGGTGGAAGGAGCCCTGTTAGTGCGGGAGCCCGGCGCGTCGCACTCAGCTGTTTATTTCTGCGCCGCCAGTACACAGTGATGTGGTTTAATGCAGCAGCCTCACCAAAAACCCCTCGGCTTGTTCCCCTGTGATGTGTGTGTGCGCGCGGTGTGTATCTTTTCACAGATTGACAAAGGCTCGACGGCACAATCCAGGAGGATGTCTGGGACGATGACCTTGTTCTTTCTCATCTTGCTGCCATGTAATGATGTCATGTATATAAATTAACCGAAAAAATACCATTTAGTCTAGTTTATTGAGTACATTAATCCTGGACTTCAAGGAGCTGTTTTTCTTAATCTGTGTTTCATTTGCAGATCATGCAAAGAGCGCAAAATTCCTTCAATCCCATCCCCAAATTGTTGAAGAAAAGAAAGCATTGGATTTTAAGTGCAGTCATGATGATAGTGCTCTCAACGTAATGCTCTGGTACCAGCAGATAAACAGCGGTCGGATTGATTTAATTGGTTACAGCTACGTTGGTTCTGACCCAACGTACGAGGAGCAATTTAAAACCCGTTTTAGAATCACGAGGACAAACATCACACACGGAGGTCTGACTATAGACGGTGCCAGTCTGTCAGACTCGGCTGTGTATCTCTGCGCCGGCAGTACACAGTAATGTGGTCTGATGAGACCCCGCTACCAAAATCCTCGCTCTTTCATTCGGTTCTTTTTCAAGATCTCTGGGATAAGCTGCCTCACGGTAGAATGAACAGAGGAAACGCTGATATTTCTGAGGGGTTGTCTCTGTTTGATTGGCTGTCACAAAACCTCATTAAAAACAGCAAGCCACACACAACGCTCAATAAAAATAAAAAAAAACTGCCAGTCAGGGCATGGAACATCCAAAGCTGTCCTGTGGTGTCTGGTGCAAACGGTAATTTGAAAGTTGCGGCCGACCACTGTGTCTGCACTTTCAGAAATATCTAAATCTGCTCTCTAAATGATCCCACTGCCTAACCAAACACACACACACACACACACACACACAAAAATGACTTTTCATCAGGAAAGGCTTTCTCTATGAACTTGGCATTGTTTTTTCGGCAGTATTTCCACCTCTATTCTTTGAGAATTCACCACGTGACCATTATAAATAAAAGTGGGGGAAAATATTTAGTTTGAATCCATAGTTACCTTAGTAAAACATTTCAAACTCTGGCTCCAGACGTAGAGGGGAAAAGCATCCCAAGCAAGTAAATCTTCTGTATTATTAAAGAAACCTTTTCTTTCTAAACCCATCAAAATGCAGCATGGACGGAGCAGGAAAAGACATTCAGTTCAGTTTAGAGAGGTTTATTAGAGTAGATAACTCAAAAAACAGGATGTGAAATGGTATTCATGTAGTTCATAGAATGGCTGGGGTATTTCTTTTGTATATTTTTGCCCCTCATATATAATAGCTCTGAGAGTTCCTCAAATTAAAGCATGGAATAAGTCATTCATAGTCATGCAGTAAATAATAGAATGCTAATCTCTGCTGTATTGTTCCACTGTGTTGTGTTGATCAAATTATGTGATGGGGGGCCAGGTGGGGGCTTTCTGAAAGTCATAAAACTGTCTGCAAAGTGTTGTCCACTGTGAGGAAAGATAGGTCGCTTCTCCTACAGTCGTGTGATCACGTGACCCTAAATTTCTTTCCTGCTAACTGAACGCAGCTTGATTTGTCCCCTAACAGCTGAATACAGCACATAAGACAACATGCATCCCACAGTTTTTTACCTCTCGTTGCTTTTACATTCAGGTGGGTACTTTCAGTATTTATTTGATATTATTTTCATCAGAGTCTCTGCTGAGCACGTTGTTGCGGAGTAGTAGAACTGATTCCTTTATGCGTGCAGGTTATGCAATTCAAGTCCTTCAGTCTGGAGATAAGTTATCTCACCCAGGAGACAACCTGACGCTGGGCTGTAGCCTGGGACAGGGACTGAGTATGGGCAGCCACACCATGTACTGGTACAGGCAGAGCCACCCCGGAGCTCAGATCGAGTTGGTCATCCAAGAGTACGAGCAAACCGTCGGACGCTTCCACTCATCTATCGACGCAGCCAAAAACAGCTTCCCGCTTACAATCACTGAGATCCTCCTGAGTGACGCCAGCATCTACTACTGCGCTGCCAGACACAGTGACGCACAGACGGCAGGCGCTCGCACAAATAACAGCAGGCCGCAAGCACATGGCACGCCGGCAGGAAGGAGCTGAGGCTCATTTGGTTTCGAAAGCTATATTCTTAATGCATACCAAACCAAAGCCACAACCGCCTCATTAGAATATAAATTACACTGCCTCCGTCTGTGTCAAACTGACCAACTTTTGGGTTTTTATCCATTAAGCATTTTAGAATGAAAGAGATTTCTTCTGCTTGTCGTTTTAGAATGGATTCAAAGGACATTTCCAATCTATTTTGAAGTGCATCATTCTGCAGAAATTAAGATTATTCAGAGGTAGAAACAAGACAGTTGTCAATCAGCCCAAATCAACCCAAATGTTGCGTACAACACTCAAGAAAAAGTTAAAAAAAGGTATGAGCCACATCTCAGACTCCATGGGCCTCGGGCAGGATGTGAAATGTAACGAGTAACAATAGAGCATTTGGAAAAGTATGGGTTATTTGAAAGGGCTGCTAAAGGAAAACCCTACTTTCTGCCATGAATCACTGTGGCAGTTGGTTTTAAGCTTGCAAAGTTGGAGCCGGACCAACCACAAGACTTGTGGAAACGCTGTTATTTCACCAAAAACAACCCACGATGACATGTGCTCAGGTGCTCGAACCAAAGGGGAGCAGAGTGGTGGAGGATCAGAGAATTTGGGTTTGTTCTATGGTCCCAGGACCAGGACACAACAGGTCTCTCCTTCACAAATGTACTGCGCCCTATTGGTGCAAAAGGTCTGTCCGACAAATCCCATTGTCTTTCATCCTCACTACTGACACCTGGCAATCTTAGCAGCACACGCCTACATCTCTGTGTTGTTTCCTTGAAACCAAAAAGACTAATTGGAATGTCAGAGAAAATTCCAAAATGCAGGATTGATCTCTTAAATTCTATTAAATCTCTCTAAAAGGTGGATAAAAAATGATGATGATCCACATGCATCAGTGATCACAATGTTTTACATGTCCAATAATGTGATCGTGTCTTGGAATTCTCATTCTGAGTCATAAAAGACCTGTAACCTGCTTTTGCCACAAGGAGACAGCTTCTGTCAAAAAAAGGCCACAACAGGGCGGATCTCAATGCATTTCAGAGGCCTTAATAAAGACGAGCTGTAAGCATCACCTGACTGAGCAGAGCTCTAAACAATTTCATTACAGACTAGTCTAATGATGAACGTCCTTTGTGTTGCCATAATAATCTTCTCCAGTAAGAACATATTCTTTCAGTGCTAACATTTACTGTGTTTTTAAATCTAATGTTTATCTACTTGTCTGTTTCCTCTTTTTCAGACATCTCCCTCTGTGTGAGAATCCACCAGCCTCCCTTTGCTTTCACCAGAGAGAGCGACGGGGCTGTGACTTTGCACTGCGAGCAGGACGATGAGCAGTACTACTACATGTACTGGTACAGACAAAGAAGCGGGGGGAGAGTGGAGTTGGTGACATACTCTCTTGCCAAAGACTCCTGGGCCGTTGAAGCCCCTTTCGACGGATCTAAGTACATCATGTCTCGGCCTGCTTTGCTGAATTCCACCCTGCAGATACTCAGTGCAGCGGCTGGAGACTCAGCTGTGTTTTACTGTGCCTCCAGTCACACAGAGCTTCAGAAAGCCTCTGCGGCTACACAACAACTTCAGGAGAACACTGGGAAAAAAAAGACTGGAAGCTTAAGAAAGATAAAGTGTTGAACTTCAAAGTATTATTATAAATACACATGACGGGCATTCAACATTAACAACATTAAAAACATGACAGTTTATGTAAAAAAAAAACTCACATTTGTCAAATTTATAAGAGATCTCTCTCATCAGTATAATGAGGTTTAACAAATTCCACAAGGCTGATGTGTTCAGATAAAAGAGCAGGTGTGAATGGTTAGGTTTCTCCATCTCCTTTGTCATTCCAACACGTCGTGTTTAATCTGCACCATGCTTCTTCAATAAACTGCAGTTTCCTATGTAATCTAAATTGAACTTATACTTAAAAATCTATGTGCAGCCTAAAAAGGTAGAAGGGCACATACAGTACTTTGAGAAGTTATGGTGTGCTGACCTCTGCAGGATGACGCCCGCTATTGTTGTTAAATGTGAGCTAACTTCAGCATGAGTATGAATAAATGACTAGTTACATCATTCTGTCATGTTAATTCAACAGTCACCCAAACTTCATCTTCAAATTTTCCTCCAAACAACCATTTTACCAGATTAAAACTTAATGAAATATATAAATCAAAGATTTATTGTAGAGAGGTTGCAGTTCTAGTGATTTTTATGGTGACCTGTCCTGAAGTTACAGAGAAAATAAAATTTACCATGAGCCCACATATCACACATCTTGAAGAACTTATGGACAATGGCTCCAATTATATATCTAAACGCAAATTTCTCTAATGTAACACGAAGAAAACCGTGGCATGTCATTCTGTCACAATATAAAATATATCACTTTTTGTAGTTAATGGATCTTTTTTTCTTCTTTGAAAACTTGTACATTGAAAAACAAAGCTATTTCCCAAATTATATGAATAAATAAATGCCCTTTTTTATCAGTCAGGTGCAGTCGGGTTCAGCTTTGGCTTGGTTAAGTTCATGTTAGGCTTTTCCTTTTTCTATAAGGATACCCTTACACCAGCAGCAGGTCATCTGAATAGCAAGAATACCATTATTTGAATCCCTTAAAGAAAGCCTCTGTTTTTCTTGCCAGAATACAAACTGGAGGATTCAGCAGAATGAAAATAAAAGCGTCAAAAACTGGGGTTGCACCAATGTGGACAAAAACAGGCCTACTATAAATGAAGTTTGATTTCAGAAGATGGGCCACCTCATAATCCACATGATTTAGTCATATCTTAAAAAGAAATTATGCTCAGTTCAGTCTTTTACTCTGTCATTTTGCTTCACTTCAAACTTCAGTTTACAAGAGACAAAAGCAACAAAAAAATAAATAAAAAAAGTCGAATATCTGCTACATGCCTCAGTGGCAGCCACAGCCTGACAGCTGATTGGATGAAGAGCTGTGACCAGCAGGTGTCACTTCCTCTGAGCGGCTATAAACAAACACCAACAAAGAGCAGCTTCCCCTTTCCTTTCCTCACTTCTTTTCTTAGCTGTCACAGAAATAGCAGCAGTCGGGTAGGAGTGTGTTCAGCCCGACACAAACAGCTGCTCTCGCACACACGCACACACACACACACAGATGGAGGCTGAGATAGGGAGAAGCTGGGTGGGGGAAGCAGAGAGGGGAAAACTAAAGAGACACAGGGTTTTTGTATGATACTTTTCTATCGTGGGGACAGGGGGCCACGGTGATACAAACCCATAGAGCCGCCGTACAAAAACCTCCTCCCATTAACCTCCATTGTGTAGACGGCTACATGCAACTTAGGAGAGTCAAAGGAGCAGAAAAATCCTTCATCTGAAGATGCTATAGATGGAGGAACTGCTGGCCATCTATTAGACTGTTTTTAATTTAATATTTGATCAAAAATACCATTTAACGTTTTAAAAAAGTTATTGTGTGTAAGATTTGTAAGTTTTCTTTGCTCTTGTTGACAAAAAACCAAACAAATGGTGACATGATGAAGCTCAGCCTGTAGGTTTAAACCCTCATCATCCTCTGGATTATCAGAGGGAGTCTGAACAGGATGATTATGGACAGTTTGTGACTTTTTGGTCGAGGAGACTTTCAGTGTGACACTGGAACTGAGGCTTACTTTGGAAAAGGAACTAAACTCACTGTTTTGGGTAAGTTGGAGAACTTGCAAGGTCATTTCACTGTCCTAGACTTAAATTAGGGGAGAAGTTCAGCCTGAATCAAAGTAAAGGAAAAACCTGATGTGTTTAGAACACCTGTATTATTGAGCAAAACTCAGAGCACTGTGACCAGCACTTATCCTGCTTACTTTGGCCAAGGAACCAAACTGACAGTTTTAGGTAAATATTCGCCTTTAATACTGTGTTATGTTGGACTATTCTTTAGTTTAAGCATTAGGATTGACATAGGCTGCAGTGAAGAGTTTTCAGAGATAAATCAGGTAGATTCTTGCTCAGTATCGCTGCTCTGTTACAACATCAATGAAGCTTACTTTGGAAAAGGACCAAAACTCTGTTTTAGGTGAGTGAAGGGTGATTAAAGTGAGGACAATGAAACAAATACGTGTTCATTTCACTGTGTTAGACTTAAACTGCATAAAAAGTTTGAAAGGTAGAACAGTAAAAACCCAATGTGTTAGAAATATCTGTGTTATTGAGCTGAACTCAGAGCACTGTGACCTACGGCGATCCTGCTTACTTTGGCCAAGGAACTAAACTGACAGTTTTAGGTAAATATTTCATTTTAATACTGTGTTTTGATGAATACACATTGACAGAGGCGTCAGTAACGAGTTTTCAGAGATAAATCGGGTCGACATTCTTGCTCAGTTTTGCTGCACTGTGACAACCTCAACGAAGCTTACTTTGGAAAAGGAACAAAACTCACTGTTTTGGGTAGGTTGGAGCTCTTATGTGTTCAGTTCACTGTGTTAGAATTAAACAAGCAGATAAGGTGGAATAGAAATGGTGTAAAGACCTTTTAAAACAACACACATTATTGAGCTGAACTCAGAGCACTGTGACCAACACTCAGCCTGCTTACTTTGGAAATGGAACGAAACTGACAGTTTTAGGTAAATATCTGACTTTAATACTGTGTTTTGATGGATTATACATTGATGTAAGTATTGACAAAGGC
>JABUIW010000011.1:3961670-3976450 GCA_013363375.1 Menidia beryllina | reverse complement strand
TCTGTTTAACAGGTAACATTAAACCAATTCCTATAAATTTGTCCTCATTCAAATATCTTAGCTCTGAAGTTTCTTCCTTTATTTTTTTTCTCCTGCAGAACTCGTTCATCAGGCTCCCACTAATGTGATCCAAGGACATGGAGAAGAGATCCAGATAAACTGCAACCATTCTAACTCTGATTTCGACATGATTCAGTGGTACAAACAGTCTCCTGGAAGCACAGATATGGTTCTGATTGGTTACGCTCGCTACTCGTCTCAAGTTGTTGAAGATTCATTCAGAAGCGTCTACAATGTGACGGGTCACGGCAGCAGTCTGTCATCTCTTGTTATTCCAAAGCTGAGACAGTCTGTGGACAGTGCAGTGTACTTCTGTGCTGCTAGCAGAGCACAGTGCTGCATGGAGCCTCCAGCTGCAGCTAAAACCTCCTCTGCTGCACACAGCAACATTCATTCACTGATCAACAACAAAAGAAAGAACAAGCAGGGGGATTCTCATTTCATCTAGCAGGGGGCAGTGTTTCTCAACACATCCTAAGACATGTGACAAATACGACTGCATGAAAAGGAGGCAAAACTTAATTAGGCTTAAAAACATACTCACGTGTATCCTTGTGTACCCTGATGGAATTAGAGATAGTAGATTTGTTTGACTTCCTTCTGTCCCTTTGGGTAGATTTTTTTAATATCCTCATTCTTTGGTGATTTTCCTTCAGTGTAAGTTATGTATTTAGGGTATTTATGGTAAGATTTTCTTGTCAAAGTTGCTGCCATTAATCATATCTTCAATTCCACATCATAAAAAGGGTTTTCTAAACCCTCCACTGGTGCACAGTCATGCAAAATCAAATATCACAAGACAGTTTTGCATTACTGACTGCCAATATGCACAGGAAATGTTTAGTTTTTATTGAGATGGGAATTTCTGATCTGTGTCACATCAGTGATCTAAAGTTTATAAAGATTGGTTGTTTCCTGTTCAATTTTGGACTGAAATCGATTCTAAATAACGTCTTCATCCTCTCACAGTGACTCAGAGGGGTTTAGTGCTGCGAGACATCACGCACAAGAACTGTCGACGCCAACAATGATGTCATCAGTGTGACAGCCCCACCCGCCTTGGTTTTCCATTTAAGTGCTCATTTATTAGAGAAGCTAAGACAATCAGACTTCAACAAAAAATGGTGGTCCTCGTCAGTGTCTGCTGTGTATGTCTGCATCTCATACTGGTCACAGGTAACTGTAATCAAAAGTCAGGCCTTTAAAGGATCATAACTGAAGCATAGCTCGAGTCTCTCCCTTATCTAGAAGACTTTACATGTTATGTCCCGGTTTTCTGGTCTTTTCCACAGGTTCATCCGTAAGTGACCAAATTACCCAGACTCCAATCCATGCCTTCAAATTTCCAGGAGAAGCAGTCCAATTCAGCTGCTCACACAGTATCCAAAGCTATGATCGAATCCTCTGGTACAAACAAACGCAGGACGGTGAGATGCAGTTCTTGGGATACATGATAGGGAACACTGGATTTCCAGAAAGCGGACTGAACGCGACGCTGAACGGAAGTGCAAACAAAGGCCAAACGTGCATGCTAACAGTGGAGGGACTCAGTTTGAGCGGCGGTGCGGTTTACTTGTGTGCCGCTCGCTACCACACCGCTTCATATCTCTGCTCCTCAGAACAAAAACCTCCTCCTGATTGTCGGGCCTCTCTTTTTGCTCAAAGCCTCCTGCATCTGTGCTTTGTGCTCTGATAAGGTGAAGTTAGAGCTCACGAGTCAAAAATCAAAAATACGTTGTATAATCCCGTTCATTTACAAAGCACATGTTCATTTTTTTTCTGACACGGGGCTTTACTCATGAGAGAGATCAGTTCAGCTTATGAGATGCTGAGGATATTGACAGATAAACCCTCAAATCCTACTATTAATAATTGTTTTCACCATTGGCCTAGTTTCTGGTAACAATATCCAATAATAAAATCAACGTTATTTGTCTTAAATCTGTCATTTTCTCCTTTTTTCTATGTTTCACTTGATTACACCAATTGCCTGAAACCAGAATAAATTGTGTGTGTTTTTTTTTCAAACAGGTTCCTCCTTCGCCAAGACCATTCTCACCAGACTCTTTATCATATTCTGACAAATCCAGGAGGAAATGTCCTCTGCAACAAAACACTAGAAAACTGGAAGCTACATTTCCTGGGACACGTTCACATGAACAACAGTAATCCTGAAGCTGCATGGAGTGGATTTGAAGATGGATGTGAAGATGGATGGGGGTGTGAGAACAGACCAGAGCCTCACATTATTGATTGTAAGACCCACCCTAATAAATAGTGCAGTTTACTTCTGTGCTGCTAGTTACCACAGTGCTTCATATCTTTGTCCCTCATTACTTTTCTTTTATGTATTTACCACAACTGACATCCTCCTGCAGCTGTTTGAACTCTTACAAAGCAACTCTTTCATTAAAAAAATGTACCTGACCCTATAATGCCATATGTATCACATCCTATACATAAGTTTTCTTTTGCTATTTTGCATCATTTAATTGTAGAGACTTTGCTCAAAACCCTGTTGTACACAATCAGATAACAGTGGGCAGAAGACGGCACCACAATAATTGGATGTATCGCATAGTAAAATATGGTAGAAATAGAATACAAATTTTCTTTATGGATCAATCTGTAAAAGGGTTAACCTTATTCTCCTTAAACAGCAGAATCCTGCAAGATTAAAGTTAAAAACGTAGTTTCTTTATTTTTTCTGATTATTTACAGATATTGATCGTCCCGCTATCATTGACAGAAATAATTGGCACCATTGTCCCATCGTTTGAGTTCAACAAGAGAACTACAAATATACAACAAAGTCTACCTGAAGAGTGAAGTTACTATGTGTCCTTAACTTGCAAACAAAAGCAACTACGTCGATTCACATAACACACAATCCCTGTAATGTGACATCTCGTCATACTTCAGCATAAATATAATAATAAAGACAGTGGTTACGTTTATTTAAGGAAGAAACTGTGTGAGCTCCACAGAATGTAATCAAATCAAATCAAATATGTATTTATTCCTTAATCTCATGTCAAAGAGGAGGTGTCGTGGATGCAGAGTGGGAGCACTTACTATGGAAGAAGGAAAACAATAAATGAGGACACAATGTTAAAATTCACTCGTAATGATCTCTGTAAGCTGGAGTTAGATTTTGGCTCTGTACTGTATTGTCTCTATAACACTTTTAAAAAAAAGGTTAATATCAGTTTTTCTCAATCATCTTATTTGTATTAATATAATTTATAAATGATTACCTTTTTTTGCAAAATGAAGACAAAAGAAATCAAGATATGTTCTTTTCAAAGTAACATGAAGCTTTCTTAAAGTTTCCTTTCTTTCTTTAAAAAAGCAGTACATAAACAAACTGACATAACCTGAGGCAAAATTCAATGATGAACAATTCACTTTCTTCATTATGAAAAATCAACTTTTGACAGTCCCTTCTATTTATTGCGTAGGATAATTTAGCTACTAGACACAAATATGGCCATAGCTGAGCACAAAGTTGCAAAGGAGAGATAGCACAATGATTCAACCCACCAAAAAAAGGTTTAGAGGGGAGGGCTTTTATCACGTTCCAAGACATTTCAGCACAGCAGCTCTGACTGTTATAGAAACATGGCAACAAATGCACTGATGAACATGATTATATTTTTTATCTACATAACTTTTGAAGCTATACTCATTTCAGGTAAAGTCGGATTTCGTTGTGTTTAAAATTATAGTCCATAGAATTCATTTTCTATTCTATTAATTGGATATTATATTTTGACCATAGATAGATTATTATCATTATATAGTTATGATATATAGGCCTTGTATTTTTTTTGTTGCGATTTTAACGTATTTTCTTATGGTTACATTTCTTAAATTCTTTTGTTTGTTGTTCTTTTTTGGATAGGTTCATCGCTCAGCGATCAAGTCCAGCAGACTCCAGCTGAAATGTACCACAACCCTGGGGAAAAAGCCACCATCAGCTGTTTACACACCATTCAAGACTACACCCGAATTCTCTGGTACAAACAGTCAAACCAGAGTCAGATGCTGCTTCTTGGAGTCCTGAATGTTGATACCGGCCAGCCAGAGAAAGGAGTAAAAGTGGAAATAAAAGGGGGTGCCTTGAAAGGTCAGAGCTGCACATTAACAACGGAGGAGCTGGACAGCGGCAGCAGTGCAGTCTACTTCTGTGCAGCTAGTCACCACAGTGCTACACGCCTCTGCCTCTCAGTACAAAAACCTCCCAATGGAAGATTAGCATTCACGTGAGGTTTTAGGCCCACGGTTCCGTGCACCTGTACGAGACACTCCAGATAAACGCAGGGCTTTCTTCCAAACCAAAACAGATATCTGAGATATGTGTGAATGAATCAACGAGCATAGGACTAAAACAATGAAATCTCTTATTGCAGTTCAAAGAATGGGGGGCATGTTGCCTCTCACATCTGCCACTGGACTGGGACAGGGCCCTCTCTGGACAGTCGGGACCTCCATCACTGAGCCACTGAGACTAACCGTCACACCCACATTTGCTCTACAGTTCAATTTAGGAGCAATGATCATAACTTAGTAACTGGTTTGTTGGGAAACAAACTGTTAGGCATTCTCATCTCCAGGGTCCATTGCATTAAGATAAAAAGAGGAAACTATTCACTCTAAGTCCTTAGAGTTGCAAGTAACTGTCTTTAATCTTAGATCATTTTTAAAATAAGAAGTTGACACATAAATGTGGGTGATTTTTTTTAAAGTAAATGTGGCTGTATGAGCTGAGGGGAAGCAGTAAGACTCCATCTCATCTCCAGAGCTACACTGTCCAAACAGAGGAATTGAACTCAGATGGGTTTTGGCCTTTTCTGTTATATCTAAGTTTTCCTGTTTTCCTTCTTCCAGAAAAAGGAAATCTGATGCCCCCCTATATAAAGGGCAATTTTCAGAAAGCCTTCAGCATATGCTGGAATTCATCATATAGACTTCTTTTGTCCATTTATCAAATTGATATGATCTCTCACTTGCATTAGGATTAGGGGTTAGAGTTAAAACACTAAGGCTTTAATACTTTTGTTTATTCTTTTGACTTCTCCACAGATTTCTGTCTGTGTTTTCTGACCACATCTGTGTGTTTCCCCTGAGTGTTACGGCTCACAGGCCTTTGAGCCTTCATTGCCTTTTTTCTTTTTTTTTTTTATTAAGAAGAGGAGGGTTCGAAGAGTATTTTATTTCCTCCCTCAGGCTGTCAGTGTGTCATGACAGAGTCTCCTGTGAACTGGATCATTATGAAAGTTCTCATCACATTTCTACTCTCTCCTCTGTGGAATCAAGGTATGCTGATGAATACTTTATTTTATCATAAAATAAGTATAAATCGGACAGTGCAGTCTGGAGGTTCTGGTTGTTTGGTACTACATATTCATTGGAAAAAGCAATTAAAGGTGTATGTGGTCACATAACTTCGCAAAAATATTCACTTTCTTGTTACCATCTCAAAATGAAAGCCTACATTTTAATGTGCCGCACTCTCTCTACACAGTTCACTGCCAGGACGTCGCCCAGTACCCCGAAGTCCTCTGGAGCTACGCCTCCACGTCTGCAGCGATGAACTGCAGCCACAACAAAGACGTGTCCCACACTCAGATGTACTGGTACAGGCAGCGTCCGGGGGAGGCCATGACCCTGGCCGTGTACACCTCTTTGGGGGGGGCGCCAGACTACGGAGAGAGCTCTCCAAGCAAATATTCAGCCGTCAAAGACAGCATTGAGAGCGGGGCTCTCACTGTAAAGGACCTGGAGCCCGGTGACGGCGGTGTGTATTTCTGTGCTGTTGGAAAACACAGTGATGCAGGGAGTGGGGCGAGCTCAACAAAAACTGGTTACAGATACAACTGGGTGTGACACAGCAGACGAGGCTGAACTACTCGAGTCTGTCCAGTAGAGGGCGCTAGGGTGCAAGAAATGGTTGCGTTTCACTTTTTAAAAGGCAGCAAAAGTACAGGGATGTGATGAAAAGAGAGTCTGAAGCAAACTTTCCTCTTTTGTGATGTGCATCAGTCTAAAGATATGATTTGATCCCGAAGGCCACTGAATTTGCAATCATGTATACAGTGGATCATTTTCAAAAGACACAAGAATTAAATTTGCCATTATGTATATAATGTAATATGTTTCAGTTAGTCTTCATGACAATTTTATATCAAAGTTTCCAAGGCCCTGGTTTGGGTGTCTTTAAACTGAAGAAATCACTCCAAATAAAGTGGCATACTGTACAGCCAGTTGTTTGAACTACCAACCCAGTGAGCATTCCAGCCATCCATTTTCCAAACCACCTCTGTCCAGTTCAGGGATGCAGGGTGAGGATGTTGGAGACTATCTCAGCTACCCTCAGGTGAGGGATGGAGTCCATCCTCAACAGGCTAATGGTCCATCATGGTCAATGGTCCGGCATGAACCCTCAACCCGACAGCCAAATTTGAATTTTCAGTCAATCTAACAGTCCAGTTTTCGGACTGTCGACAATATTCCGAAGAAGGAGCATATTACTGTGGATCAACAGTGCAAACCCTCATGACTGCTCCTCAGCAGCATTTAAAGTTTCCATTTGATGTTAAACTAACAACTCAGTCTTGTCTTTAGAAGCTCAGTTAAAACAATTCTTCGTCACTTCCGTTTCCTCATCGTTAATCGTGTGAACCGCGATCACAAGTAGCTGTAATGTGCCAGGTGCTCTGTTAGGGGTCGGACATGTCATGGGAGGTTTCTGAGCTGCTGCTTTGCTTTGACTAATAAAAATGATCCATAGCTTCATCTTATTTTGTGTGGCAGGTAAAAAAAACAAACACTTTTTCTTAGCTGAAACTGCTTACTGGTAAATTTACATGTATTTTGCTTCTCTTTCAGTCACAATTTAACCACATTTCCTTTATTATTCTAATACGTCCAGGTGTTAGTCTGGGCCTCGAGGTGCATCAGTCTCCTTCTGATTTCATCCAAAATCCTGGTGACAGAGTCCAGATTTCCTGCAGCTATGATAAGACCGACTACAGAGTGATGCTCTGGTACCAGCGCTCACCCAGAGACACAGCCATGAAGCTCATCGGATACCTGCACTACAAAGAGCCAAAAATGGAAAAGTCGTACAACCAGAGCTTCGATATCTCCGGAGATTTAAGTGTAAACACGGTGAAGAACGGTGTTCTCCAAATTAAAGCCGCGGAACGAGAACACAGCGCGGTTTACTTCTGTGCAGCTAGCAAAGCACGGCAGGAGAAATCCCCTCTCAACTTTACAAAAACTCAACACTAATGTTATCGTCAGTGGTTTTCAGACAGAGTCACGAGCAGCTGCTCTTGTGGTTGGTTTGACGAGCTCAGATCAATCTTATATGTTTCTCCCTTAATTTATCCTTTTGGTATCTTATTCAAGATTGCAAGGCTACCCAAAATTAATCGATTCTTTCCCTTTAAATCATCAACAATAGCAGACCCTCAGATTCTACCAGGAGCCACAAAGGCTCAGTACAACAGGTTTTAAATGAAGTTGAAACTCTTCAGGCTTGTAAACTTGCAGGAGTGCATCACAAATGACAACAATTTGAGGGGATTGTTTCTACAGAGGCCCATACACATGTTCTTTTTACGCTGTGTTACTGAAATAATAAACACGAGCTGTTACTCTGAGAGAAAACTCCGCCCTTTTTTCAGACGATTTTTTTCTCCATCACTTCCTTTTCCCCTTTAGACCTCATCCATCTCTGCTTAGCCAGTGATTCATTCTTATTGGGACATCTCAGTGTATCATAAAATCTGATTCGTTTTGCTGGGAAAAGGCTAAATGATTTACCTTCTCATTTTCTGTTCCCTCCCAGGTATTCAGTCTCAAAAGTGTCAGTTCATTTTGGAGTGGAAATGTTTATTCTGAATGATTTCTCTTTCGTCGTCTCTTTAGGTATTTACCAGGGTCTTGAAGTGCGTCAGTCTGCCTCTGACCTCATCACAAAACGTGATGAAAATATACAGATTTCCTGCAGCCATGACAACATCAACTACTGGGTAATGCTCTGGTACCAGCGCTCACCCGGAGACACCGCTATGAAACTCATCGGACACCTGAACTTCAAACATGTTGAAATGGAGGAACCTTATAAAGAGCATTTTAACATCTCTGGAGATCTGAGTGGGAACACAGCCAAGAACAGCTCTCTTCTAATCAAACCGGCTGCAAAAGAGCCCAGCGCTGTTTACTATTGTGCAGCGCGAGAAGCA
Organism: Menidia beryllina; assembly: GCA_013363375.1. Classification (NCBI taxonomy): domain Eukaryota; kingdom Metazoa; phylum Chordata; class Actinopteri; order Atheriniformes; family Atherinopsidae; genus Menidia; species Menidia beryllina. Next base: position 3,968,135 of record JABUIW010000011.1, on the reverse strand, counting down.
CAACGACAAAAATCCTGTCTGAACTTTACAAGAACTGCTCACAAATCTTTCATCATTAGTGGGTTTGTGTAAGAAATGGAGGGAGATTCTTTCAGACACCTGCTGGTGTGGTTGTGCTGTGGTTTTAGAACCACCATTCAGTACAGCACAATAACTTTATATGAGTACAAGCATTCACTTTAGTTCCATTTACTTAACATTTTAAAAGACAATGTACCAAGCTCCTATTCTTACTTGAATTTTCTTCTGAAGATCAGCACAAAAATCTGTGAAATATGTTTGTTTTTTTTTCAAACATTCTCTCTATGAATGCAACTTATTCCCTTTGACAAAAAGTAATGAAAAACTCACATCAAGTTGCTTCTCTGTCAGTCTGTCATGTGACGTCAACATCTTCTCCTCTTCTCTGTCCATCATTGCCATACAGACTGCAACTGCTTTATCTGCAAAGATTCAAAGATTTCATTTCAGATTTTCTGTTTCCTTAGAGGAAACCACATTTTTAGGTTTTGTTTTATTTGGAGAATAATTCGGGAGAATCAGGGAGGAATTTGGCCGGGTAAAATAAGTTGAAAAACTACAGAGGGCCAGGCCACACATCAGGCACTAAATACACCATTAACCTTTTGATCCCCAGCACATCAGGAATAGGGAGAAATGAGAAGAACTTGGTCCTTGATGGGATGTTATGACAGTTTTGTTACTTAGATTCTCAAATATATATTTTCTATCAAAAGAAACTTCAGAATCTCATCTCAAAAAAGCTTCCAAAACTGTGCCAATGACTACCAAACATAGCTAAAATAGTTAAACAAATAACAAATAGTAACAAATAATAAAGAATAAGTAAGTCATCTTACTTAGACTGATTTTTTTGCTATATGATGAATGAACAAATCGGGACAAGTAAACATCCTCTATGTTTGTTTCTGTCATCTACCCTTAGTCACTTAATTTGCGATACTTAGTCAATGTTAAATCGTTTAGTGGCTTCTTTGGATTCCTGTTATCATGGCTCATGAGCAGGGACTTCCACTGAGAAATCAAAAATGGCTAAAAATTATGGAGCAATTGTGATTTTTTTTTTGTTTGGAGAGGCATTTACCTGGGATTGCTGGTTGTTATACTTAGAATTTAAAGTCAAACAGGGACCAGGGATAAACAGATTCAACCAACAGGTGGAGACACAGCACGCTGTAACTTTTCTCATGAGGTCGTCTGGTGACAAATCAGACCAACTTCCCATCTCTTAACCATGAGTCTGACTCCCAGAGCAGCAGTTTTCTCACATCAGGGCCTGACAATGCCTTCAACTGTTCAGAGCTTTGGTTTTCTCCTCTTCTTCCATTGTGAGATGGCAAAAAAATGTTCTCCACATAATCTCTGATAATGTCATTTGAACGACCAGCTCGACAGTTGAATCAAAATGGAGAATTTACATTTACATCTGATTTCTGATGTTTTAAAATGATTTTTTTTTCCACAGGTCAAGTGAGCGCTGTCACATTTCAACAATCTGCTTCCCAGATAGTGAGGGACAAAGCCCAGGTCCGCATTAACTGCAGTCATGACGACAGCAACCTGTCGGTGATGCTCTGGTACCAGCAAAGAAAAGAGACCCGGTCAGTGGTCCTGATTGGGTACACGTATAGAAACAACCCCCCGACCTACGAGGGTCAGCTTAAAGACCAGTTTGAACTGAGCCCGGAGGGCCCGACAGCAGGAGCGCTGATGGTACGCAGCGCCAACGCGTCCCACTCTGCCGTTTACTTCTGCGCTGCCAGCCCACAGTGATGTGGTTTAATAACCAGGCTTCACTAAAAACCTCATTTCCTCCTTACACGGAACAGCGGGCGCTCAGTTCTTCATTTTTCATTTACCATGTTCAGTCCAGTCCATGTTTCTGAAGCCACTTTACACTGAATAGTTAATCGGTCATACCATACCAAAGAGGCCTATTCTCTGGGCTCATTAAGATTGTTTATATTTGCTGTAAATGTTGCTGTCATTTTTTGTACCTGTGTTCCTATTACCAGTTTTCCATTGATAAATATAAAGAAATGAGAGGTGGATCCAGAAATGTAACCTATACGAATGCAGGAAAATATTCCTGACAGTCTCTTATTTTTTATAATTCAGTGTTTCATGATGTTATTCCAGACGTTTTTTTCCTTCCAAACAGAAAAAAAACTCAAGGTTTCCCTTAAACTGACTGCATTTTCACCATTTGATCTGTTCTTTTAATGCCAGGAGACTAGTGAGTAAGCGTTAGCTGTGAGTGTGAGACGTCACTTCCTACCAGCTAATGTGGTCATGTGACCTCATGTTCACTCTCTGCTGGGACACAATCCCATGTTGTGTCATTCAACTGAAGACATCACAAAAATGTCGTCAGCGGTGTTTTATCTCGCACTTTTAACACATTCAGGTGGGTGCTGTGCATTGGCTCATAGGGAAATGAGATATAATAACCAGAGGTATTCTACATTTTCTTATGTTGAAACCGGACTCAGTAACTTTGGTCTCTCTGTGCCGCAGCCCTCTCTGTTGTAGTTCTTCAGTCTGAAGATCAAATGTCTCCCCCCGGAGTCTCCGTGGCTCTGGAGTGCAGAATGGGCGCGGGGTTTGCCATGAACAGCTACACCATGCTCTGGTACCGGCAGAACCACCACGGAGCTCTCATGGAGTTTCTCATCAAAGAGTACGAAGAGACCGCGGGTCGCTTCCACTCCTCCATCGAGACAGCCAAAAACAGCTTTTCCCTTCAGATCACACAGCTCTCTGTGAACGACAGCAGCACCTACTACTGCGCTGCCAGACACAGTGATGCACCCAGACCTGACGCTCAGGCAGATAACAAAGACTGCATCACACACGGCCCACAGGCAGGAAGAAGGCGTGTTTTTTAGATCAAAATGTCAGCTCGTGGTCTGTTTCTTTTCCCTGTTTGGGATACTATTTATGGATGAAGCTTTTCTAAAGAAAACTCCATGAGACTTGCCTGTCATTGGCTCTAGTTTGATGGCTCGGTAAAAACAAAAACACACCAACTGGCACGGAGAAGTGAGCAGTCCCCAGGCATCTAAATGTAACCCAGACGTAGAAATAAAATCCATTGCATGCAACGCTCTGCTGCTAAATAAAGCGAGTAAGGATCATTACCAAAGCATGGAGCTTACATGTTAATTCTAACAAAAAAAGTCCAGGTATGCAACATATGCTGAGCACCACCCTGCTGAGTCTAAACTGCCTGTTCGGTCACCTTTCTGCCCCACAAACCTGATGCGTTCAGATAAGAGAGCAAGTGTGGAGGGTATCAGCCCAGTTTATGCTATTTAATGACTTCCCATCACTCTCATCTCTCCGTGAACCATTCTATTTGTTGTGAATGTGCTATAATCCTGGTTTCTGTTCATGAGGACCAAGTTTAAAATAGGGAGACAGACTGACCTCTACTGGCCGTAAGTGAGACTACATCCGAGGAAGGAAGTGATTCTGTGCCTCATAGAACGGCAGATGTATGAGGTTATGGGTTATATTTATACATAAACAGTTCCAAATGGGATGGTTTATGCAGGGAATAAAACTGTGTCTGTCTGGTGGATCAGATGATGTCACGACTTCTACACACTGTGGGAATCTCTCTCCAAATAAATTGGATGTCATACAATCTGATGTTAGGATGAGTGTTTGCTTAACAACAAGATTCAGAAGAACTTTGTGTCTTCAATCAGGAGATTTCAAAGCAAGAGGTTCCACATTTGGCTAGGAAGACAATTCACACGACTCACAAAAATGCTATTTTTTGGGGTATTTTGATCTGTTTTTACCTCACCAAAGACTCAGAACAAACATTAAGGAATTCTAAATAAACACGACAACAACAAAAAAATATCAACAATTAAAAAACTTGAACAAATACGGACAAAACTCCCACAATAAGAACACAGAAAGACCAAAAAGACGCTCTGACCCTCTACTCATAGGCTGTCTTGGGGCTAACCAAACAAAGCCCCACCAACTTCCTGACGGTTGGGTCTAATTATTAAGTTGTTGCTTCAACTTAAGTGTGGAATGCTTTATGCCAGTTATGGGAAATACAAAAACGATGACTGATTTTCTACATTTGTATTTTTTATTGCAGTTTTTAAAAGTTTTACAGTAAAGAAGTAAAAAATAAACGTTTGTCACATGCCTGAGTGGCAGCCACAGCCTGACGGCTGATTGGATGAAGAGCTGTGACCAGCTGAGGTGTCACTTCCTCTGAGCAGCTATAAACAAACACCAACAAAGAGCAGCTTCCCCTTTCCTTTCCTCACTTCTTTTCTTAGCTGTCACAGAAATAGCAGCAGTCGGGTTGGAGTGTGTTCAGCCCAACATAAACAGCTGCTCTCACACAAACGTACACACACACACACACACACACAGATGGAGGCTGAGATAGGGAGAAGCTGGGTGGGGGAGGCAGAGAGGGGAACACTAAAGAGACACAAGGTTTTTGTATGAGGGATTTTCATCGTGGGGACAGGGGGGCACGGTGATACAAACCCATAGAGCCGCCGTACAAAAACCTCCTCCCATTAACCTCCATTGTGTAGACGGCTACATGCAACTTAGGAGAGTCAAAGGAGCAGAAAAATCCTTCATCTGAAGACGCTGTAGATGGAGGAACTGCTGACCATCAATTAGACTGTTTTTACTTTAATATTTGATCAGAAATACTTTTTTTTTTCATGAAATTGAATGTAAGATTTGTAAGTTTTCTTTGGTCTTGTCGACAAAAAACCAAACAAATGGTGACATGATGAAGCTCAGCCTGCAGGTTTAAACCCTCATCATCCTCTGGATTATCAGAGGGAGTCTGAACAGGATGATTATGGACAGTTTGTGACTTTTTGGTCGAGGAGACTTTCAGTGTGACACTGGATCTGAGGCTTACTTTGGAAAAGGAACTAAACTCACTGTTTTGGGTAAGTTGGAGAACTTGCAAGTTCATTTCACTGTCCTAGACTTAAATTAGGGGAGAAGTTCAGATAGAATCAAAGTGAAGGAAAAATCTGAAGTGTTTAGAACACCTGTATTATTGAGCAAAACTCAGAGCACTGTGACCAACAATTATCCTGCTTACTTTGGCCAAGGAACCAAACTGACAGTTTTAGGTAAATATTACATTTCATTACCATGTTTTGATTAATTGCACATTGATTTAAGCCTAAGAATTGACAGAGGCAGCAGTAAAAAGTTTTCAGAGATAAATCAGGTAGATTCTTGCTCAGTATCACTGCTCTGTTACAACATCAATGAAGCTTACTTTGGAAAAGGAAAAAAACTCACTGTTTTAGCTGAGTGAAGATTGATTGAAATGAGACAAATGAAACAACGCATCCATTTCACTGTTAGTCTTAAACTAGAATCATAATGAAGGAAAAACCTGATGTGTTAAAAAAAAAATCTGTGTTATTGAGCTGAACTCGGAGCACTGTGAACTACAATGAGCCTGGTTACTTTGGCCAAGGAACTAAACTGACAGTTTTAGGTAAATATTTCATTTTAATACTGTGTTTTGATGAATACACATTGACAGAGGCGTCAGTAATGAGTTTTCAGAGATAAAGCGGGTCGACATTCTTGCTCAGTTTTGCTGCACTGTGACAACCTCAACGAAGCTTACTTTGGAAAAGGAACAAAACTCACTGTTTTGGGTAGGTTGGAGATCTTATGTGTTCAGTTCACTGTGTTTTAAACAAGCAGGTAAGGTGGAATAGAAATGGTGTAAAGACCTTTTAAAACATCAGACATTATTGAGCTGAACTCAGAGCACTGTGACCAACACTCAGCCTGCTTACTTTGGAAATGGAACCAAACTGACAGTTTTAGGTAAATATCTGACTTTAATACTGTGTTTTGATGGATTATACATTGATGTAAGTATTGACAAAGGCATCAGTAAAGAGTCTCCAGCGATTAATCTGGTAGAGAAAGAGATTCTTGCTCAGTATGGCTGCACTGTGACAGCAACAGCGAAGCTTACTTTGGAAAAGGAACCAAACTGACTGTTTTAGGTAAATATTACCTTTAATACTGTGTTTTGATGGATTACGCTCTAATTCAAACCTGTTAGAGCTGTTGTGTGTCCAGTTTACTGTATTAGACTTAAACAAGCAGAAATGTTGGAATGAAAATGAAGGAAAAAAACTCTCATGTCAAAGCATTTAACATTATTGAACTGAACTCGGAGCACTGTGAACTCCGGTCAGCCTGCTTACTTTGGAAAAGGAACCAAACTGACAGTTTTAGGTAAATATTTCTTTTTAATACTGTGTTTTGATGGATGAAACTTTTGTAAGAAGCTTAGTTTTGACCGTCACAAATCAGGTATAGAAAGAGATTCTTGCTGAGTTTTGCTTCACTGTGACAAACCAGCGAAGCTTACTTTGGAAAAGGAACCAAACTGACTGTTTTAGG
>JABUIW010000011.1:3948046-3961660 GCA_013363375.1 Menidia beryllina | reverse complement strand
TACTTTGGAAAAGGAACCAAACTGACTGTTTTAGGTAAATATCTCATTTTTATGCTGTGTTTTTTATGTATTACACATTAATTTGACCGTTAGTATCGAGACAGATGCAATAGTAAATAGTTTTCAGTCGTTAATCTGCTAGAGAAAGAGATTCTTGCTTAGTATGGCTGCACTGTGACAATGCCAACGAAGCTTACTTTGGAAAAGGAACCAAACTGACTGTTTTAGGTGAGTAAAGAGGGATTAGAATAAAACTATCTAAACAAATACTTCTGGAACAGTGCATAAAGACACATGCCTTAAATTGGTAGCTGTAGTTTAAGACCAGGTGAGTGGTTTTTCATATGAGGCTGCAGCTCTGTGCCAACTATGAAGCTTATTTTGGACAGGGCACCAAACTGACTGTTCTGGGTGAGTAAGACATCGACATTTCTCCTCATCGACTCCCATCTAAAATGACAAGTTACTACAGTTATCAATCTGTTGTTTTTTGTTTTTTAATAGAAAGTTTGCTGTTGCACCATACTTGTAAAAAGCACCCTGTCTTTAAATATAAGTTGATTGAGGAATGAGAAAATGTAGAATGATCACTAAGAGTCACTCAAAAGGCAAAGAAGCACAGTAAAAGCAACATCTGGGGCTAATTTGAGCACTGATCGTGTTCACTGTGACTCTGGTGTCAATGAAGCTCACTTTGGTGGAGGAACAAAGTTAACTGTTTTAGGTAAGAAAACAATTCTGATAAAAACCAGTCCTGCTTAACATAACAATAGTCAAGTAATCGTTGAAATGAAAAAAGGAAATAGAAGGCACTAGAAGGCACTAGAAGGCACAGAGGCGATGTAAAATCAGAATCTTGGGCTGTTTAAAGCACTGATCATGTTCACTGTGACGCTGGTGCAGCAGAAGCTCACTTTGGTGGAGGAACAAAGTTAACAGTTTTAGGTAGGAAAACTAATTTCAAGTGCAAACCTGTGTGTTCTGAAAAAAATATATACTTTTCTTGATTGAAGTTCTTCTTCTTTTTAAGCCTAAACTATAGAATGATTTCATTTCATCTCATTTTTTGTTTCTAAAAAGTAAAGAAAAGTTGAACTGGCTGCTCCCTGAAGTTTTAATTTTATGGGGGGAAATAATCATGCTATTCCATGAAGGAACAAATGTTTTAGGTAAGATACATATTATATACAGTCCTTAGAAAGCTCAATAGGAATAAATCAGAAAAAAAAAGTTCCACGTTACAATGGATCTTTGACAAACTTTTAGTTCCTGAGCTCTATTGAACTTCAGTGTTTTTTGCTGTGATGCATGAACACTGTGTCAGTACGAAGCTCATTTCGGTCAGGGAACAAAACTGACTGTTCTTGGTAAGTAAAACATCTTAATTTCTTACGATGATTCCACTGACATGGCAAGTTGAAACGTATCCTGTTTCTTATTGCGACTTTCTTTTTGTATTGTATACCACTTCTAAAAAAAACTAAGCTAATGTAGAATAGAAGCAGTTGGATCATATCCAACCAAGAAGTCAAATCAGCTGACAAAGCGTTTTGAGCACTGATCATGTGCACTGTGACACTGCTGGCTCAGTGGTTTACTTTGGAGAAGGAACGAAATTAACTGTTTTAGGTAAGAAAACATTTAGAAGATTATTAAATGTTACCTATAGATTTCTTAGCAGACCAAAATGTCCTAAAAATCAACCGATGGTGTCTAGGACAACTATGGAGGGATTAAGAAGTAGCAGATATAGAACAGAGGCAGCACAAAGAATCTTTGCTCCTGTTGAGTGTTAACACCTAAAATTGAACCAAACACAACTTTTTAAGCTAAGAGAACCTCCAACAAACTTTGCTGGACACCATTCTTTGGTTATCTGTGTGTCACACTCATCAGCAGCATTTACGACTAAATAAATGGAGATTTACTTTGATATGTGTGAGCAAAGAGTATAAACCCAATCATCTAAAAAGCTAAAAATGCAGAATGTTGTGTGTGAGAAAAAACAAGTATTCCTCGGGAAAAGGTGTTCAGCTATAACACTTTGGCTCTACGCCCAGATAATGAACCTCTAAGTCAGTTCTTATCAGCTCTGTGAAGCTTACTTTGGAGCTGGAACTAAACTCACGGTTTTAGGTAAGACGGAAAAAAAATTTCAGTTTACCGTTTAGTCTAGGTCGAATCTGGTCGTTGGGACCTGATTTGGTTTGGAACAGTCTTGGTACTTCTGTAAAATAGAACTCAGACAGCCCGCAGCTGGCGTTGCTGCAGCAGTTTTTTATCCTGCTGTGTGTCAGTGTGAGCAACTATGACCCTGCTTACTTTGGCAGAGGAACCAAACTGACAGTGCTGGGTAAGAAAACCATTCAATCTCTTCTTTCCAAATATGTCTCTGCGACCTGAATCTGCCTAACTGCTTTTGAGTAAATAATAACATAATGTACTATTCGGGAATAAGTGTCAGTAAAAGACTGATCACATGAAGGCAGTAAATGAAAACCATCACAAATGTTAAAGCTTAAGAGTAAAGTCTGTTTTTACATGTAAATCTCTCAGTGCACTGTTCACCACATGTTCTACCAGTTCATCCATCGATTTAATTGAAGAACTACCTTTAAAGTAGGAACTTTGCAATTTGCACTCAAAGCGATCTCAAGATTAAATAAAATGTGTCATTTAATTTTTTCAAATTGTTATTTATGTTCAAAATCAAGTGTGTGAGAGAAAAGAAATGTCTGTCAAATATTTATGTTGATTCTTTGATGGTACTGAAAAGGTTTGGGTGTTAAAATAAAGTATGAGGTAGTCGACGGGTTTTTTTCCATGTGAGTGAGCAGTGTGTTCTGCCAGCTATCCTCCTGAATTTGGAGAAGGAACCAAGCTAACAGTTCTGGGTGAGACGATCGCAAATGAAGCTTCACTGAAAGACACATTTATGTGGAGAAAAAAAAGAATGTCTCCACATAGAGAAATGTTATAAACACATAAAACTGTTTCAGTTTCTTTGTGAGCTTTCAGATTGTTGATCAAACAGATTCAACCAAGTTCTTCACAAATTTTGTTTCTCTTCTCTTTTCAGAAAAAGACCACGATGTCACCCCACCAAAAGTGAAAGTTTTTCCACCCTCAAAAGCAGAGTGCAAAAACCACAAGGACAAGAATAGGAGGAAGAAGACCCTGCTCTGTGTGGCCACTGGATTCTATCCAGACCACGTCTCTGTTGTCTGGAACATTAATGGGATTGAACCTGAGGGTGGCGTGGCGACGGACAGCGCTGCCGTGCGGGATGGAAAGTTCTACAATATCACCAGCAGGCTGAGGGTCGCTGCAGAAGTCTGGTTTGACCCCCAGAAACAGTTCTTCTGTACTGTCAAATTCTTCGATGGAAAAGATTATAAATCTGTGCCTGACTCAATCTTTGGTGTAACAGGTAAGATATTTACAGGGATTACATCTCAGACTTTATACCACAAGAAAAGTGTCTCATTGTCTAATTTGCTTTTATTTTTTATCAGATGACTCAGGTGGCATATCGAGAGGTACGTTTTTTACTTTGTGGACTAAATGGAAAATGCTAACTAAGCTTTAGCGCCCTGATCTCCAAAAACTCAAGGTTTCCTCTTTGACCCCCCTGCAGAGGTCTATCTGAAGATCACACAGAATGCCAAACTCTCCTATGTTGTGTTTATCGTGAAGAGCTGCGTCTACGGAGCCTTTGTCTGCTTTTTGGTGTGGACGTTTCAGGTTGGTTCAACTTGAGCTCACCTTGGTCGTCTTATTGCAATAATATATGTGACTGAATGAAAAGTATAAAGTCCAGTGATTAAAAGACGGACATTTGCGTTGCAGAGCTCAGGCAGAAAACAGAGGAAATGAAGACTGAAGTGAGATCTGGACCCGAAGTCAGCAGGAGATGGATTTTTCTGTCTGAAAAACCAAATCTGCAGAATGCAGAAAATCCTGTTTGTATATCTTGTGACTTTGCATTCAAATGTTGTCGAAGCTGATCAAACCCTGCTAATATCAACAAACTATGTGCATATTCTTGTGTGATTTAATCTTAATAAATGCCTGCAAGTTTATCTTTTCAATCAAATACTAAGAACTTCCTTTTGGCTTTTGATCCTCCTACACTGTTCATCACTTGTTCCAGAGATAGACTCAGAGGCTTATCTGACTGTTTTTCTTTAAAAAATAAGTTTCTTTTTCATTACATATTGTTGAAACATCTCAGCTCAGAAGATCTGCCACTGCAGTTTATGAGTCATTAACCAGTTTTCCAGTCAGATCTGTTTGTGTTCTTTTCACTTATGAGTTATATTCTTTGCAAATGCTATGAATGTGGAAATACTTTTTAAAGATAACTAATCTCAACTAAGCTTGTGAAGTTCTTTTCTGAAATAAAAAAGTTTTTCCTGTGACGATAACAGAAGGCAAACGCCTTCATCTTTTCAGAGAATAAGGTCAGAGCTGTTGTTGTGGAGGAGGAAAATAAGTGGGGCGTGAAACCTGCAGAGGAGCAGAGAGCGGCAGCAGAGCTCAGGATGTGGTCACAGAGCAGCCTGCAGCTCCTGCTCCGTGCTGAGAAACCACCGAGGTGAAACCTTCCTCTGCACCACAACGTCCGGCTCTCTGAGCGCACCTGCATGTGTGCGGCAACACCCACGCAAACACACAAACATGCTGCACGTCTCTGAGCAAACAGCCGGAAAAAAAACGTCCATTTCCTTTCTTAAAAAAAAAAATTTAATCAACCGTGTGTCTGAGTTTTATGACAAACAACAGATGTTTTTATGCTCCTCACAAACATCCATCCATCCATTTTCTGAACCGGGACTGGAGCCTATCCCAGTGGGTGAGAGGCAGAGTACATTCTGCAGGGTCTGCCAGTTCATTGTAGGGTCACTGATTTCAAACATAAAATTGGGTATTTTGCAGTTAAAAGAGTTAAATGTTTCTTGGTATTGTTACTCTCCTTGTTCACATTCACGATCACATTCCTTCTTACAAAGTCTAGGACCCATGTGTCCCAAAAATATTTAACTTACTCCCTTCTTCCCTCCCTTTTTAATTTATCAGACCTTTTGTTGGACTAAACTTGTGTGGGGTAGCAGACTGAATCAAGGACAAAGGTGTTGCAAAAATGAGAAAAAAATTTTTAGTTTAATCATATCAAAAAATGATAACAAAAGGTCATACTTCCATACAATACAACTAAGATTATAACCCAACTCAGGTAAACTGAACAGCAACCAAACATAAACCAAAACTGACCTCAAGACACAGAACCAAGACTGTTTAAATAGGCTTGGACTGCCTTAAACTTCCCACATGAGGGAGGAACATAATAGTAGTCTAATAAACACAAAAACAAAATAGAAGCTAAATCATATTTAACTGAATACAAATAAAACGACTAAATAACTTAGGGCTCAATTGAACTTAGCTTCAAAATCAACATTCCCCCTCCCTCAGTCTATGGAACAATTGTGTCTTCCAAGGCTTCCACCTACAGCTGAATTATGATTGGGGCCCTTAATGGTGTTGGTAGTAGGAGCATCCACTACACCTTAGACATTTGTTCCATTGAAAAAACATGTTTGTACTCACGTTGCAACAGGAAACAAAATTTGTGAAGCTGCAACAGAAATAAAGTGTCTCCAACATCTGTAAAACAATTATATCTCCAACAGCAAAGCTTAGTCCTATAAAGAAATGTCTGATTCAAATATTGTAGTCTCATAGGTTCATTCTTACAACAGTATTTCTTCTTTTATCATTGAGCGCATTTGAAGCTCCACAGAAAAAGACAGGGAAGAAGCGCTCAGAAAAAATAACTCCTGCATCAATTTGACATTTTTCTGATGAGAATTTGCATTGGATATACAATAAAATGAGCAAAATCACAGATATGTTGTATTCTGGCTTTGTCCTATTGTATCTTACACCCACATTACAGCAGTCAGATGTATGGATACTCACTCACAAAAGTTAAAAAGAGAGTCTAAGAGAGAGAGATGTTTTCTTTGTCTTTATTAGAATAAAGATTACCATCACAGAAAGAGATTCAATTTGATATAGTTGATAGAGATTAGTCATGTTGAGATAGAATACCTGTAAATTAGTCTTTCAGAACATTAATCTTATTTGTGACCTCTATGAAGACACCATTTGTCACATGTGGAACATAGTTCAAACTTTCAAAGACTCTTAACTTATATTAACTCCTTGTTGTTTGTAGTTGTTTGCAGGCAGGAATATTTTCCTTTAATATATTACTAGCAGCTGTTCTGCCTTTTGGCTGAGAAGGAAAACTTTGCTGAGCCAAACATTTTGCTAAAACAAACAGCAGATATCATGTTGGTGGTTGTTGTCGGTTAAGATACTTCAGCAACAAGAAAAAGGGGACAATTCCACCTGTGACATCTTGAGGGGAAAAGAGAACATGACACAGCTCAAATGTTGTCTCTGGGCACTTCAGAAATACAATCCAGCTAAAGTAAAACATGGAAACATGAATTTGACTGAAAGGAAAACTTCCGGCTGACCCGAGCTCTAAAGGGCCGCTCATCCAGGATTCGACAGGACAGAAAAGAGGAGCTAAAGGAAATTTAACACCATACCAGGGAGATGGTGTCACAGTCCAGTCTTCAAGCCCTCCATTGTTCCTCTGATCCTACCTGGCCTCCCTCAGCCTGTAAGCCACGCCCACCTCGTCAGCCACTCTGCACACCTGTGCACACAGGTGCCTCTCATCTCATGCAATTAGTCCATCCATCCATCCATCATCAATACCGCTTATTCCCTGATGGGGTCGCGGGGAGAACTGGTGCCTATCCCAGTAGTCAATGATACAGATGGAGAAAATCAGTAATGTCAGATGTAAGTGAACAAAGAGCTGTCAGGAAAGGTGCATCAAGGGAGATCCCATGATGCACTAATTATAAATAGAGAGGGTGTCTGGCAGCTGTACTCACAGAGAAGGGCCTGATCCCATTCTATTTTTAGAAAACTTTATCAACCCGAGTCTAGTACCAAAATGCTTTAAATTTATTCCAATTTATCTTTGAAATCTGATAAAGCTAAATGGGTGAGAGAACAGGGAGAGCAGAGCTTGAAAAACAGAATTAATGTCTAGTTCTCATCAGAACTCCGTTTACAGCATTATGAGTCAGCTAGAGGCTTTTTAAGGATTTTTCGGGGTTAACGAAAAACACTCAACATGTGGTATTTTCAACATATTTTTAATATTGGTAAAAACATTCAGCCATTACTCATCATGGGTTCACAGATAAATTGAAACGCCGATTCAGTCAGGTGAAGATTTGTACTCTAAACAGATTCAGCATGGCAACTTCTACTGACGTGCACAGACAGTTAACATTCTCACACCGGTCGAGGCGCCACACAAGACAAAAGTCTTGATCACTGCTTCTATGAAATAATTTTTTTTCCTAAAGATAAATAGAGCCACAATTGTTGTCATGATAGCAGGGTGGATGACATCATTTGGTGCAGGGATCTTCTTGTCAATCTTTATTCAGGGATGCTGTTTAGTTTTTTTTTACTGTACTACACGTCAGCATCCTCCTATTCCCCCTCATGCCTTCACATTTTGACTTCCTGTAAGTCTATCCAGATGTCAGGGTGCCCTCTGCTGGTTCAACTGCTAACTTATCAGCCAGAGGTGCAAAACTCCAAACCTTGATCTCAAAGGTGTTATCAAAGAAATTTGGATAATATTATTGATCATTATGAAAGGACCAGAAATTAAGACATTTTTGATCCACAGAATTTCTTTTTCTTTCTAATTCTTCACCATTTTCAACATTCTAGTAGTACATTTTATCTAAACATTTTTACAATTGGCTCTGTCTGTAAAGCACTATCAGCTCCTTCAACGCATCCAAAGATATCAACTAACACCTGCACCAGCAACACATAAATACCTCTTCATTTATCACACAGTGACTGTCAGTCATGTGACACTCCCATATCCAAGCCTTCAGATCTGTGCTGTGATGTCAGAGCTCCCATCACACACACTGACAGCCACTGAGCTCTCTGATTCAGTCTTTACAACACAGTAATGATCCCAGCTGCTCTGATCAGACTCTCTGCTGCTCTGCTCTGTGTTGGAGGTACTTCATGAACACCAGTTCATGGTATTTTTATGGTTTTATCTTTTCAAACGCTGGAGTTTATTTAACCTCATATGAATTTGACTCCTTCAGGTGTAGCTTATGGGAGTGATGTGACCCAGACTGGTCTGCTGCGGACGAATGAGGGTCAGTCTGCCACCATCAACTGCAGCCACACCAAGGGTGCTACTGGATCTTAGAGATGTAGTTCTCTAATTACCTGTAGGTTGAGCCTCTACCTAAAAGTTTTAGTATCTATACTTGTATTGGAGGATTTTCATTAAATGAAATTGCAGTACAAAGCATATAATTATCTTTTTTTATGTCTTGTCAAACAGTGTTGGTAATAATTAGGAGTCAGGATCTGTGCATGAAAACAAAAAACAAGTTGTAATCATTTCAAGTTGTGTTTGTGTTGTGTTCAGAACTTAGAGGTGTAAAAACTGATTATTTCAATTAACATATTTACCATATGGCAAAATTCCTCCAACGTTCATTCATTTAATAAATGGTAAAAAAATAATTACCACAGTTTTGCAGCTTCCTGTACATGGGTTTATCTGACCATACAAAGATAAATGTGGCATGTTTTGGGATGATTATTGCTCTATTTCACTTCTTGAATCACAGCAACATCTAACCTATTTTCACCTTAACAAAGAGCTCCTCTTTACGTTTATCTTTATTGTGCCTTCTAGTTTTCATTGTGAGCATATTATTATCATAATTCTTCGTAGTAGTAGTAATGCCCCTTTACATTTACAATGATTCACCTTTTGTTCTTAATTCAGTCCCCAAACATTGGGCCATCCACTGTTTCCAACAAGAATAGCAGATAGATTAACTCAATAAGTTTTTATGGTACAATCCTGTGGTAACAGAAGCCCATGAAGGAGTCTGCTCTGAAATTGATTGGATATATTTTCTACACTAGTTTTCTACACTGATTTCAAACAGGGTTTAAAATCAGTGCTGCACACAGCAACATTCATTCACTTATTACAAAACAAGTATCAAGTAAAACCCATAAATGAATGACTGTAAGTAGTTTCTTCTCACAGTCATGAAGGTGCAGTGTTTCCCCTGAGATCCTGAAACAATTTCATGCCAACACAACATTTGTAATCATCAGTCCTTATTTGATTAGACTAAAAAAAGAAAAAAAATGTTGTTAATTTTTTAAAATCTATTTTCTAATTAGAATTCTGAATGTGTTTTTATGATAGGCAGCATCCAGATGTTTTTAGCTTTGTTGGAGAGGAAAGATAATAAATATTAAAGTTAAATGATAAACTAATTAATATGCAGCCACATGTTGTTTCTTCATTATATCTTGATCCTACTATTTTCTTTCTTTCTTTATTTTTTGTACAGATAGCTGACAGCATTTTTTTAAACCAACAACTATTTATTGATTGTGTTATGACGGAACGATCGAGCAGGAACGGTCTCCATGGTAACGCCCAAACAAATCCGCAGCGATTTGTTTTCCCGGGGCGAAACGCGGGAAAACACAAAAGCTACTTTTGACACCTGCCAGCTAATCTTTGCGGGCTATCACTTACGTGACCAATGAAAACGTAGACAAGCAAGACAATGTAACCACATTTAGTCACACCCATCAAACTGGGCGTGTTCATTTTCCCCCTCAGCCTCTCAGTCTTTCAGTTGCTGACCTTTTAGTCGTTTGCAGTGGGTTTTCTCCTGGCAACCATCCTATACATTCTTCCCTGTTCCAAGAGTCTCCCTCTTGAGATACAGCATGCTCTACCTGGAAGCCGCTCCAGCAACCTGATCACCTATCCAGTTCAAACCAGGAACTCAACCTACCTCCCATCTTCTGGGATTATTAAAGTATTCCTGATTCTGATTAAGTTTGTATTAATTGATCACCATGGCTCTGTTTAGTATTTCCACATACATGTGCAAAGAAGAATTGCTTGTTGCACATAATGCTCACATATAGGCGCTCAATGCAATGCATACTTATAGGCTGAATGAGGCAACAAAGACACACTATCCACTACTGTATACGATTACATTATGTATATTAGTGTTGATATAATATAATTATATCATAAGGGGGATACAGAAAAATCCCCTAACTGGTTGTGTTTAAGTCATCGCATCAGTCATAGTTTGGGGACCCGTTGAGCTGACTGCTGCGGAGTGTTGAGATACAATACAGCAGCGGTCCCCGGGCCGCGGACCGGTACCGGTCCGTGGGTTGATTGGTGCCGGACCGCACAGAAAGAATAAATAACTTACATTACTTCCGTTTTATTGATTTCGGAATCTGAACGATGTTTTATTTTGAAAAATTACCAGATTCTCTGTTACATCTGTCTACGTCACTCTTGACTCAGGTCAAGGCGCTCTTCTTGGTCACGTGATAGGTTACTGCTAAAATTAAACCCAGGAGCTAGCAAAATGAGTAAAAAACAAACGTCTTTGGAAAGTTTCTTTGCGAAGGGGAAAAGGCCCAGCCAGGAGACAAAAGAGGAGCCTACGACTTCCAAGAAAAAGACAGCTACATTTAATAGACAATATCAGGAGTCCTACTTAAAATACGGATTTATCCCAACGGGAGATTCCCACGCACCAAGCCCACTCTGCATAATATGCGGCGACCGGCTTTTGAATGAGGCAATGAAGCCCTCAAAACTGCTTCGCCACTTGGAGACCAAGCACCCTGCATTAAAAGGCTAGCCTTTGGAGTAGTTTGAAAGAAAAAAGCATGTACAAGAAGGACAAAAACACATCAACAAATGCGAGTGCACTGAGAGCATCATACTTGGTGGCTAATCGTATTGGTCAGGCAAAAAAGGTTAGGGACCGCTGCAATACAGGACAGACATTTCCACTTCGCTTTAGTGACACAATAAAATCATGTCAAAAGGGGGATTGTTAGGATTGGCTGGTATTTACTAACGTTACTTTTTTTTAACTTTATTACTAGATTTACAGAATTCCATATTATTTTAAGACGGTTTTGTTCATTTTAAGCATTAGACACCTAACTGTTAGCCCGATTCTTTAGGTGGAAACCTTAGAGTAAACCAGAGTAGATCAAGAGTACAAAAATGACATTTATAATTTCACAGGCAAAGTATATGAGCACTGGGCTTTCAGTCCCTGAGTATCTCAGTCGACAAAGAGAATGTGTGATGCAAATGGTAGAGAAAAACACCGCTCAGTTACTGAATTTTTTGAGGAGTGGACAAGAAATGAACACGAGTGACCTTCAGAGCCTCAAGGACTAAACGAGAGGAATAGATTTGTTCGCTTCCGTTTGTTCCACCGTAGATGACATGAAACTACAATGGAATAAAATCACTAGGATTATTACGGACGGCGAACCTGCCATGGTTGGAGAGCAAATTGGACTATCAACGCTAGTCTGAAAAAAAGTCAGCGAAGAAGGAGGCAACGCTATATAACTTCACTGTATTACCAACAAGTTCTGTGTGCCAAACATCTGAAATATGATCATGTTATGAAACCCGTGGTAAGGCAATTAATTACATTCCCTACAGAGCCCTGTACCACCGCCAGTATCACAATGACATAAGATGGCTCAGTCGGGGGTCTGCACTCCAGCAATTCTACTCTCTCAGAAAGACGATTGGACAGTTCCGGGCAAAAAAGGGACAACTGATGCTGGAAATCTCTGATCCATTTAGCTGGCTGATATAGGATTTTTGGTTGGGATAATAAGACATCTGAATGCACTGAACACGAGCCTTCAGGGGCAAAATGCATTGGAAAGCCAACTGTATTCCTACATTAAAGCTTTTGGGACAAAGCCTCTACTTTTACAAAGGCACCTACGCAGCCCAATACCACACATTTCCCATCGCTGCAGGAAATTATGACCAGTTTTCCAGACAACAATTTCAGTGCGCAAATGAGGTATCCAGGAAACCTTTCATCTTTGAATGAAGAGTTTCAGCAGCTTTTCAGGGACTTTGCAGATATTGAAAAGGAGATCACACTTTTTTCCTCCTCTTTTTCCGTGGATCCTAATGACGCTCCAGACCACCTGCAACTGGAGCTCATTGAGCTTCCGTGTGACGTTGAGTGTCACAATCACTACCAACAACTCCCTCTTGGGAACTTTTACCCCCAGCTAGTCATAGACAGGTTCCAAGAGATTCAGACATTTGCGAAGAAAATGCTGTGCTTGTGTGGGTCAACATACTCATGAGAGAAGACGTTTTCAGTTATGAACATTAACAAGAACCACAAGCATTCAAGACTTAGTTACTCTCACCTGGTAACATCTTATGCATCAAACCACTGCTTTTGAGCCAGACCTGACTTCAGTCGGAACACCACTATCACCCAGTAAACCTCTTCTTCTTTGGTTCCTTTGGGCCTGGTTCTGCTGGTAGAAAGCAGTTGTGTCCTGGTCCTTCTTCTTATGTTTCTGCTCTGTTCCTTTTAATTTCTGTCAGTTTTTATGTTTTTTTCCAGTTCTGTTTTCGGGACCTCATTTTCCACCATCATAATAGCGCTATCCAGTTTTTGGGTAAGGGCTTTGTTCTCATCTTGCACTTGCTGGTAATTGATCTGACCAGCTTTCAGATCGTTGAGCTTGGCCTCCAGCAGCTCTACTTTCTTTTGGAGAGATTCATTTTTCTTCTGCATCCCCTCCTTTTCTGAGCTTTTTTTCTGCTCTTTCTCTGATAAAGTCTCCTTGACGGTTTTTTTCTTAGCTGTCAAGTCGAATGATTTCGCCTGCAGATTCTGGCTCCATGTTGTCAGCTTTTCTAACTTCCCCTCTGAAGTTCTCTTCTCACTTTCCAAACTTTGGATGCCATTCGTACTCTTAAGTAATTTGGGCTGCTTGCAAGCAAACATTTTGGCAGAACAAATCCAAAATATCTACTATGTTGTTTGTTTGGTAAAAACTAGGGATGGGACGGTTTCTGAAAACCGTCCGAAACGTTCGGTTCGCGTGTGTTGCGTACGGTTCATGCGCTGCTCCTTTTTCTCAGAGAGAAGCGTGTTCACTCCAGACTAGAGGCTGACATTTTTTCGGGAATCCCACGGGTCACGGGATTCCTGCGGGATGGGAGTCATCTTCGCTATTAATCACGGGATTGGGACGGTACAGGATAAATGGTTAACGGGAGCAGACGGGAGCGGGAATCCCAGAGGAAAACCTTTTTGCTCAGGATAGTCTTTTCTTGATCTCTCAAGACAGTACGGAGATCTCAATTGAATATCTTTATGAGATTTCTTCAATCTGAATTGTGTATCTTTTTGAGATCACCTCAATCTGAATTATTGATCCTAAACCCCCCCCTTAGGAGCAAAATTGAGATATTGTGAGAATGACTTTTTGAGACTTGTAGGAGAAATGATAGTCATAGATAAGATCTCATCATTGCATCTTTTTTATTTCATTCATGTCTTGCTTATTGCTCCTAAAAAGCCGGTTGGAGCACTAAAGAGTTAAAATACAGAT
>JABUIW010000011.1:3861320-3928046 GCA_013363375.1 Menidia beryllina | reverse complement strand
GCCCACCCTGAGCCATGGTTCTGCTCGAGGTTTCTTCCTCTTAAAAGGAAGTTTTTCCTCGCCTGTGTCGCCTAGTGCTTGCTCATGTTGGGAATTGTTGGGTTTCTGTAAATAACTTCAGAGTCTGGTCTGACCTGCTCTGTTTGGAAAGCGCTGTGAGACAACTGTTGTTGTGGTGTGGCGCTATATAAATAAAGTAGAACTGAATTAAATTGGAACATCTATTCTCTGTGTCAGTTATACTGCCATGAACGTTCTGTAATTCACCTCAAATTTTTCTTGTAAAAAGTTCTTAAATGTGAAGGAAAGAAACACAGAAAGAAGGAAGGTTGAACTGATCATGTAAAACAGTGGGTCCCAACACCCGGGCCGCGGACCGATACCGGTCGGTGAATAAACTGGTACTGGGCCCCACAAGAATAATAATATTATTTATAATTTATTTATCAGAATAATCTGATAAATAAATGATAAATATTTCTGTCTTATGTATTATCTGTGTCTTAAATTGAACCTACAAAAGAGCTAAATGAGTAAGAAATGTCTTTGGAAAGTTTCTTTGGAAAGGGGAAAAGGCCCAGTGAGGAGACAGGAGAAGAGCCCACTTCAACAAAAAAAGGGAAAGCTTTTAACAGACAATAGTAGGAGTCCTACTTGAAATTTGGATTTATCCCGGGAGGTGATTCCCACATACCAAGCCCACTCTGCATAACATGCGCGACCGGTTGGCTAATGTTAGCCCCGGTTCTTTATTGGAAGTCCAACAACAAACCAGAGAGATAGTTCACAATACTAATGCAATTTATTCTGGTCACAAGTAAAGTAATTCAGCTCTGGACTCAATGCTAAAGTGATCAAAGAGGACTGCTAGCACAAAGAGCACTAATTCCTATGTGCGGCTCAGGTATATCTTGTTGGGCAGGTGATGCCCCATACAATTGGCTGGACTTCACGAACAAGTCTCATTGGCCAGCTTGTGGTTCACGTGATTGCTGACTGGGTTAAAGAAGTGAATGGGTGTTGTAGTGGCCGTATAGTGGCCATACCTAACTGATAGATTAAGGACAGGTACAGAGCAAAAGCGAGAGAAAGAAAGAAACAAATAACATAGAGTAAATCTATCCAACTATTATCATAGCGTTCATTACCGCTTATTCCCTATAAGGGTCGCGGGGAGAACTGGAGCCTATCCCAGTGGTCAACGGGCAAGAGTCTATTGGAGGGCCACACAGAGACAAACAACCATGCACACGCACGTTCAATCCTAAGGGCAATTTAGAATGTCCAATCAACCTAACAGGCAGGGTTTTGGACGGTGGGAAGAAGCCAGAGTACCCGAAGAGAACCCAAGCAGACACAGGGAGAACATGCAAACTCCACACAGAAGGGTGCCGGTGCCCCCCCCCCCCCGGGACTTGAACCGGTTGTGAGGCGATGGTGTTAACCACCACACGACCGTGCTGCCCCCTGGATGGTTATATATCAGAAAAATTGAAACGGTCCTCTTGTGTCGGCACATGCACAGACAAGGCTGCTGCCATGACCGGAGGGCTGTCTGGTTTAACTGCTCGGATTAAGGAAGGTGCACCTGAATGTGAATCTAGACATTGCATCATTCACAAGGAAATGCTGGTAAGATGAAAATGCCACCAGAATTGAACATTGTACTTTATTACATAGTTCAAGTTATTAACTGTGTCAAAGCACAAGCCCTTTTTTGAAGAATGGAACTAGATCTAAAATCTAAGTGCATCACATGACCTCTTTGATCTCCCACTGTAACTTAGACTTACTTAGACAACTTTACTGTCATTTTGTATGTACAGAGTGCATACAGAACAAAACTTGCCTCCACAGGAATTACATTGTGAAATTTTGAAAAAGTCTACATTTAAATGATTTTCAAATTGTGATGTTTCAACAACTGCTGTGTATTTTGAAGAGAAAAGTCATTTGATAATAGCCAAATGGCTTGAGACACGTTTAGAAGTTGGACGGTGTTTTTAGCTGAAAGTAAGCTGAAGCAGTTGGAGCTACAGTAAGCCAAACCTTTTTGAAGGATTTGAAAGCCTTGCCATTAATTTTCAATGAAAGGGAAAAATGGAATAATTCAAAAACATCATAAGACATTCCTTGAATGCCCCCAAAAACCCTGAACAATTTGATACCTTAATTGTTTAAATCGGTTGAAGTATGTTGAAGTAGTTAAAAGCCAAAAAGCGTACGGAATAATAATTCTAAAGAGAAATTAATAGGAAAACAATAGTGAAGATGCCCAAAGGCATACTCACAAATATCAAGACATCCTGGAGTGATGAAATGAGACCAGTCAGGAAAAGCTACATGGTTTTTCACAAGTCTGTTTTAAAATCAAGCACAAGCAACAGCTGCAAAGTGGCATTTTCTGAAAGATGCGATCCACACTTAAACATCTCTTTCACCTTATTTCCAAACAACCTCACACACTTTCCTACAAGTTCCAAGTATATATCGCTGCAGCGCCTTAAGGACCATCCAACTCCGCCCAAGTCGGACGTCCAAAAGGCGCTGCAGCGAAAGGCTTCTCACAAGTTCATGGTTCTGTACTTTTAAATAGATATACATAATTTTGAATACAAATGTTTTTCTTTGCCTGAGGCCTCCAATGAGTGACGTATTAAAGCATAAGACATGATGTGGGCACACTTTGGGCTATATAACGCCAAACGTATCGTATGTGATACATGAGTTTTTGAGCCCTCCACATTGGCAGTGTGACAATGTTTTCCCTGAAAAACCCGATGTGTACAATTATATACATGCAGTACATGGATAATCCACCAGCTGGTAGTAATCTGCTCACTAGAGGGCTTTCCAGCCATGCTACAATACTGCCATTAACGAGGAAGTGGACACATGTGGTACTCGCAGAAGAAATTTGCCAATTTTGAAAATGTTACGGTTAGAATTTTTTGTATTTTTTGTGAAACATCAATAGGAACAGTTACTGGGTTGATGCAATGTGAAATTACTTAATATTTCATAATCTATGGTTTAGTAAAACTGTGTTACAAATTACATATCAAATTTGATACAGCGGGTGTATAAGGTCATGTAACTAAAAATCAGTCAGTTGTCATTATATTGTATTTATTGCATTACATATAACATTAAGCAACATACAGCCTTTTTATTTTTCAACTAAACTAATTAAATGTTTAAATGACATTATTTGGTACATTCAGAGCAAAAAATTGGATATGCAAATTGCTGTACCATGATGATTGATGACTAGTTGGTTGTTTCAATGGTATGATTGATAGAAACTTCATTTTGCTTACTGATTTTCACAAAAAACAGCAGTTCAAATATAAAATACACAATAATCTGTTTCTTGTGAGCATATGTGTTTTAGATGGCAAAAAAACAGTGTTGAAGTGTTACGATTCGGATTAGGACCCAAAAACACCCTGAGGCAAACGATCAGTTCAAACAGGTTTATTGACGGGAATATCCTGTGGGCGTGGTCAGGCAGGCGAGGTCGGCACCATGTGGTCAGAGTCCAGCTACTAATCAGGGGGGTAATCCAAAACGTGGTCCAGAAACGAGCGAGGGTCAAGGCCAGGGGAGCAGTCCAGAGGAGCAGAAGGGAGCGCGGAGTCGGGCAGGCTGGGTCGGGGACACGGGCAGGCAGGCAGGGCACTGAGACAGACCAGGCAGATCTCAGGCTGGCAGACGAATCAGACGAGGAACAGGCAGGCTCGGAAAACAGGGTCAGTCAGGTCAAATCAGGCAGGCAGGCAGAATAATAATGCTGGAAGTACTCACACGGATGATTAGAGACATTCTGGCACAGGAGAGTGAATGAGCAGAGTATACGTACTGACCGGGACAGGTGCGACCAATGTCGCTGATTGCAGGGAGTGAGTGAGAGCCGGTGGGCGGAGCCAGAACGTCACATGAAGATGCTCTGAAGATGATTATAGTTGGGAATTCAAGTGACATTGAGCCGCTCGGAGAAGATGATGATGATGATGATGATGATGATGATGATGATGATGATGAT
The DNA here is from genome assembly GCA_013363375.1 of Menidia beryllina. Classification (NCBI taxonomy): domain Eukaryota; kingdom Metazoa; phylum Chordata; class Actinopteri; order Atheriniformes; family Atherinopsidae; genus Menidia; species Menidia beryllina. The sequence goes on along the minus strand of JABUIW010000011.1, from coordinate 3,924,001 downwards.
GATGATGATGATGATGAGGAGGATGAGGAGGAGGAGGAGGAGGAGGAGGAGGAGGAGGAGGAGGAATGGATTCCTGCTCCAAGGATTGGGGAAAGCCCAGATAGTAGTGATGATGAGGAAGAGAAAAACTCAGATGGTAATGATGATGATGATGATGAAGGCCCAGAAGCCCCAGAAGAGGACACAAGCAGTTGGCAAGGAGTATCGGTGGAGAAGAAAACAAACTGTTGGATGAGAAAGAACTGAAGACAAATGGAAGGGGGTCTCTGGATTTCAGAGTAAATCAGGAAGAAAGCATCATTGTGAGATGGTATGACAACAAAGCTGGGAACCTGCTCTCTTCTTTTGTTGGTGTTGAACCACTGGGCAATGTGAAAGGTTGGGATCGGAAAGCCAAAACCTATTTAATTGTTCCTAGACCAGCCATTGTGTCAGGTGTGCCCCAGAAAATCATCCTATTTCACCTAATTGGTTTAAAAAAAAATTTGGATAAGGAATTAATTTTCTGCAAATAATATGCCATTTTTGAGTGTCTGTGCTGTACTCGTGACTGGTGGCGTAATCATGTAATAATTCCTTATGACTAGATTTTGTATATAATTTTGCATATTGAAGTGGACATGTTAAGAGCAATTTGAAAGAAGAAATATAAAATATGATAAAAATAAATTTTTGTGTTTATTTGATTTCTATTCCAGACACTTAAGATGAGATAAGAATAAAATAAGAATAACTATAGTGTTACTATAGGCGGATACAGATTTGTTTAACATTTTTGGTTGGTGGTGTGCCTCGAGATTTTTTCGATGAAAAGCTGTACCTTGGCTGAAAAAGGTTGAAAAACACTGCCTTAATCTATCAGTTAGGTATGACCACTATACGGCCACTACAACACCCATTCACTTCTTTAACCCAGTCAGCGATCGCGTGAACCACAAGCTGGCATGGTCACCTGAGAGGTAACTGGCCAATGAGACTCGTTCGTGAAGTCCAGCCAATTGTATGAGGCATCACCTGCCCAACAAGATATACGTGAGCCGCACTTATAGGCCGTGGGCCAGAATCTGTACGATGACTTTTTATTTGAACTTTTTGGGGGCAACTTTCTTCCAGTTTAATTAGATACTTTGGACTTCAGTGATCTCAAAAAGCCAATGTTCCCGCGTTTTCACTTGCACATTAATTAATTACAGCCAATTAAAATTTCGGTAGTTCCACATCTGGCCTATAGGTGTCTAAAACTAAGAAAATCTACATATTTTTGGTTTTAACCAGGTGATCTTTACCAAAAATACTTTAAAATCATTAAGGTTGATGATTAGAAAAGTTTCTTTTATGCAAATGATGATGGAATCAACATGGAAATGCAATTTTAAAAAGTTTTGATTTTCGCTGCCAGAGGGCCACTGAATGAACTACAACATATTTTCCACTTTATACAGCCATAGAAAGACAAATGACAATAATTTTATATGCAAAAACCTTGGTTTTTGTCCAAATAATTTCTTACTAATTTAATTATTGAAAAACTGACACTTCACTTTCCTTCATATTGCATTTATTAACTTAATGAGAGAAAAACAATTACTATCACAAGTAAACCTTGCAATAAAAAATGGAATAATATATAATTTTCACTGTCAATAAAAACTAAGGATCCATATTTATGTCCAATATAAAAATCTGAACCTCTCATATTTACAGTTATATTATTTCTATCTTAACCTTTCCTTGCGACATCATACTATTTAAATACAAACATATCATATTTAAATCATATTATTTAAATCCAGACCTCTCATATTCATATTTTTTATATTTTCATCAAAAACTTACAACATATATGAAAAACATTACAACTCATCATCTGAGTCATCCAAGTCCTCATCATTTGAATATATCCCTTCCACATCATTCTCATTTTCAATCATAGCAGGACAGTTTGCACAGTTAACACATTGGCAGAGGTCACTACATGGCAAATGACCCCTCTTGCATGAACAGATTTGTGTAGCACATGCATTTGTCTTGCACTTGCAAGACATGTCCATTGTGACATCAGATGTAGCTGGGGGATTTACCATCCAACAATAGGAGAGCACTCCATCTTCAAAGGACCAGCCATCGCCTTCTGGGTTAGGGGCGTTAATAAACTGGTCCAAACACCGTCTATAAATTTCTAGCTGGTATGCAGCTGGCTTAGAATGTTGTCAAAGACAATCCTCATTTGGTGAAAAAGATTTATCTGATTTACAGAGAAGAGAACATTTTAAACCTGGCATCATTAACCCAGTTTTTCTGTCCATACAAGTGACAGACTAATTCTTCAAGCTGAATGAACAATTTATCATCAACATCCCAATTTTTCCCAAGAATTTGAAAGCAATTAACAGCTGGCTCTGATTCAAGCATTAGCCTTAAGGCTCTAACTTTTCCTTTCCCTTTAAAAGGCACTTAATGTGTCACACCCAGCAAAAACATGAAGACCAACAAAAGCTAGACCTTTCCTTGGACCATGAAGACTTGCTAGATGAGAAATATTAACAATACGAGTTTTGTTGCCAGTCCCTGTCTTAAAATAGATAGTACTCTCAAAACAATGCACACAACCCAAAGCCAAGACCATGACATCAGTGTCTGGGCTCAAGATAACAATATCTTTATATTCCAAAGAAGCATGCATTGCATGAAGTAGTAGTCTGGTATCAGCTTCTTTCATGATCACAGCAAAGAGTGCTTTGGGTTCGCTCGCTTACAACACGTTGACGTGCTCTCCCAATTTTTGTTTTGTCCGTGTACTTCGAGTAGCACTTCCTATGGTACCCCAGCTCAGCGGGTCCCGGCGACTCAACTGTGAACTGAGAGATTGTTTCGGCTATTTCTCTCTCCCCGCCATCCAGGTCTATCAGGGACTTACAACTTTCAATAAATAATTAGACCTTCTTCGTCTTGAAACAAGTGCAAAAACAATTCACGGGCGCTGCCATATTTAAATAACCGAGCTCTGGCACTGAGATTCAGCCATCTGATTGGCTGATAAGCAAAACCCGAATTTCGCAATTTCTTAGATTACGGCGGAACAAATTACATTTTTAATTGACTATAACTTATTAATGTGCAAGTGAAAGGGTGGGAACATTGGTGTTTTAAGATCACTGTAGTCTCTAGCAACTTATCCAAGTGAAAGAAAGTTGCCCCCTAAAAGTTCAAACGGAATTGCTTAAGGAGACGTCGTACAGATTCTGGCCCACGGACTATTAGGAATTAGTGCTCTTTGTGCTAGCAATCCTCTTTGATCACTTTCGCATTGAGTCCAGAGCTGAATTACTTTACTTGTGACCAGAATAAATTGCATTAGTATTGTGAACTATCTCTATGGTTTGTTGTTGGACTTCCAATAAAGAACCGGGGCTAACATTAGCCAACCGGTCGCGCATGTTATGCAGAGCGGGCTTGGTATGTGGGAATCACCTCCCGGGATAAATCCAAATTTCAAGTAGGACTCCCACTATTGTCTGTTAAAAGCTTACCCTTTTTTTTGTTGAAGTGGGCTCTTCTCCTGTCTCCTCACTGGGCCTTTTCCCCTTTCCAAAGAAACTTTACAAAGACATTTCTTACTCATTTAGCTCATTTGTAGGTTCAATTTAAGACACAGATAATACATAAGACAGAAATATTTATCATTTATTTATCAGATTATTATTCTTGTGGGGCCCAGTACCAGTTGATTCACCGACCGGTATCGGTCCGCGGCCCGGGTGTTGGGACCCACTGTTTTACATGATCAGTTCAACCTTCCTTCTTTCTGTGTTTCTTTCCTTCACATTTAAGAACTTTTTTACAAGAAAAATTTGAGGTGAATTACAGAACGTTCATGGCAGTATAACTGACACAGAGAATAGATGTTCCAATTTAATTCAGTTCTACTTTATTTATATAGCGCCACACCACAACAACAGTTGTCTCACAGCGCTTTCCAAACAGAGCAGGTCAGACCAGACTCTGAAGTTATTTACAGAAACCCAACAATTCCCAACATGAGCAAGCACTAGGCGACACAGGCGAGGAAAAACTTCCTTTTAAGAGGAAGAAACCTCGAGCAGAACCATGGCTCAGGGTGGGCGGCCATCTGCCTCGACCGGTTGGGGGTGAGAGAGAGAGAGAGAGAGAGAGAGGGAGAGAGGGAGAGAGAGTATTGTGCTGTTCAGTCTGATGTGAAACTTGATTTAACTTGGAAATAGTCTGCGGTATTTATAGTGCACTAAAAAATAAAACTAGCAGTGCACTGAAAAATGAAACATAATGTTTCAACTGCTTGTGGATGTCGATAGCTTATTTGTAGCTCCTGAACTCTTTCTTTCAGGGCCAGGTTCTGCTGGTATAGAGCATCTGTGTCCTGGTCCTCCTTCTCATGTTTCCGCTCCGCTCCTTTAAGCTCTTGCTGCATTGTTTTGGTCTTGTCCAGTTTTGTTTTTAGTTCTTGGATTTTTCTTTAAGGGCTTACTGCTCTTTGACTTCGTCCAGCTTCTCTCTCAGTTTACCATTTTCTTGTGTGAGATCCAGATTTTTTTGTTTCAGCAGCCTCTTCTCCTTTTTCAATTCATCAGCTTCCTGCTTGAGGCATAATTCAGACTTTTTAAGCTCTAATAAAGCCTTATTCTTTTGTCTTAATAATTCTGTTATCTCAGAGCGAACCTTTCTGTTCATTTCACTGATTTCATTAGATGCCTCGAGACTTTCCTGGTGCAAGCACTCCTGTTGTTGGTCAAATCTTGTTATGAGATCGTCAATATAGCGCCCCTCTTTTTCCCTTCTTTTCAAAAGCTTCTTATTACTCATAGTTTTTTCTTCCAGTGCTAGCCCCTGTTCATGCATTTTTTCTTGTACATGTTGATAGCTAATTTTTAGCTCCTGAACTCTTTCTTTCAGGGCCTGGTTCTGCTGGTATAGAGCAACTGTGTCCTGGTCCTCCTTCTCACGTTTCTGCTCCGCTCCTTTGAGCTCTACCAGCATTTTTTTGGTCTTGGCCAGTTCTGTTTTTAGTTCTTGGATTTTTCCTTTGTCGGCTGCCTGTTCTCTGAATTCATCCAGCTTCTCTCTCAGTTTACCATTTTCTTTAGTGAGATCCAGATTTTTTTGTTGCAGCAGCCTCTTCTCCTTTTTTAAGTCCTTAGCTTCCTGCTTGAAGTGTAATGCAGATTTTTTAAGCTCTGCTGAAGTCTTATCGCTCTCTCTTTTCAATTCTGAGATGTCAGAGTGCATCTTTTTGTACATTTCACAGATAGTATCAGATGTCTTGATACTTTCCAGGTGAAAGTCCTCCTGTTGTTGGTCCCTCTTACATTTCAGCTCTGTTTCTTTCATTTCTGTCAGAGTTTTTATGTTTTTCTCCTGTTCTTTTTTCAGGACTTCATTTTCCACCATTAGGCTTTCTTTCTCCCTTTTGAATGTTTGTTTTAGGTGTTCAATATTCATAAGAGCGCTATTCAATTTTTGTGTAAGGGCTTTGTTTTCATCTTGCACCTCCAGGTAATTGATCTGTCCAGCTTTCAGATTGTTGAGCTCTGCTTCCAGCAGCTCTACTTTCTTTTGGAGAGATTCATTTTTCTTCTGCATCACCTCCTTTTCTGAGCTTTGTTTCTGCTCTTTCTCTGTTAAAGTCTCCTTGACGTTTTTTTTCTTTGCTGTCAGGTCAAATGATTTCTCCTGCAGATTCTGGCTCCATGTTGTCCGCCTTTCTAGCTTCCCCTCTGAAGTTTTCTTCTCACTTCCAAAACTGTGGATGCCATTTGTACCCTGAAGAAAAGTGGTCTGCTTGCGAGTGTACATTTTTGTAGAACAAATAAAAAATATCCACTGTTTCTCCTTGCTAATCTCTCCAGGTACGTCTTGCGATCTGTCCTGTTCACCTGCTATCTCACAAGTGTACTGCCTTACTCCTGACAGTTGACGTCATGCCACTGGAATCATAGCATGATGTCACAAAGGCATTCGCATTGTCCCAGACAAGCACGTTCCGCCCATTTTATGGAAGAAGTTCTGAAATGACGTATGGCCCTGAGACAGCGCGCTATCCCAGAAAGCACCGCGGCGCAAACAAAGATGGCGGCGGAGTATGCACATCATTGTCAGTATGTTTTGAAACGCAATTTTCAGTTCACTTGGGCTTTAATAACTGGAGGCAACAGTGTTTTTTTGGCAAGTTGTTTGCGTTCCTTCAACTTTGGTCACTCTATAAAGAAGAAGCCGTTTTTTATATTCAGCGTTTTCAGAAATACGAGCTGACAGACAAACTACCGCTCTCCAGCCTCGGCTCAGCAAGTCCCGTTGTACTGTAACCATGGCAATAACTGTCATTAACAGTTTTATCCACACATTTTACGATGGCCCTTTTTTCGGGAAGGATGCATGAGTGCATAAATTACATACGTGACAATGGTGTTTTGCTCATTTCTGACTTAAGAACAGATTCAAACGGGACGGAATGTTTTAAAACTGTGTCCACAATATTTAACCCACATAAATCATTTGAACGGGAAAACGTTTGAAATTGTGTCCTAATCTTCACTCGCGACTTTCATAGTGTTCAGAGTATTGCTTTTTGAACTAGAACCTTCAAAGGCAGAGAGATGCCTTCCTACTGCCAAGTAGAGAGCAGTTCAACTCAGGAGAAGACTGGAGCAGCAAAACGTGAAAAGTTAAGCTCTGTTAAACAGACTCACCCTGTAGGTGTGTAGTTTGAGGATGTTTATGCAGACCAATTTCTGCACCTGTGCCCTCTTGTCTACATTTATTTGAATTAATTAATTAAATAAATAAATAATGGAAATACATGGAGAGTTGTGGTTATTTGACTGGAAGCCAGTATGATACAAAATGACACAAACATAAAAAAAAGACACCTCTTCATCCCTGTTGGAAGTTTCACTCACTAAATTCCCACATCGGAATTCAGAAGGCCACCACTGGATCCAATGCTGGAGGGTGTTGGCTGGCAGCAGATTCCCTGTGCCTGACATTAGAGGGCAGCAGATTGTTACACACAAAAGGAGCCCAGGGGCAGCCGAATGGCTCAGTATTGTTTCAAGAAGAGGAAGAACCAAGTCACAGAAGTTACAATAATATCCATACACAAAAAGGCAAAAGTACATGCATAATATCAGCATGTACTGTGGCATTATTCATCAAAACAATAAAAGCTTTTTCTGATGCTAATGATTGGGGATACTCAGTCTGAGCATTAGGGCAGTTTCATTTGGTGTTTGAACTGTAGTAGCCCCTCATTTTGATGATGAGCTACCCACTCGATATCATTACCTTTTGTTGTTACTATAAGAAAACTTCCCTCACTATGTATGAACTTTTACTTTAACTGCTTTAATTGTATTTTTTGTTCTTTTTGTGTATACAAGGACTTTAAAAATGCTAAATTGGCCTCCTTTTATACTTTTGTCTATCAAAAGCTATGGCTAGAATCTGAAAAGAAAACTCAACATCACCATCAAATAAATTATGTCATTCATTGCACAATCTCATTAGAAGATTAGACTTTTTTATTGTCCCTTTCATTATATGTCTTTATATTGTTACACAGTCAGTAGTGTGTGGTGGCAGCTGATTGGCTATAATGTTTCCAAAATGAAGGAAATCAAAGTCACAGCCCACCTAGAAGGGTTGTGCTTCCTCAGACTGAGTATATGCAGCACTATGCAGCATACCAGGATGGATCTTCAGACGTTAATATCAGTCAGAAAACGCATCATGGTGGTCATCTTCTTCTACATGACATTAGATATAGAGATGATCTTAGGTAACAATGGCTTTTTAAAAAAATTAAAATTGTCTATCTGACTTCATGCAGCTGCGTGTCGTTTCATATTCTGGGTCGTGGACTTTTCAACAGGCTCTTCTCCCAGCGACCAGGTCCACCAGAGTCCAGCTGATGCACACTACAAACCCGGAGACACAGCCGTCATCAACTGCTCCCACACCATCGACAACTTTGAAAGAATCTATTGGTACAAGCAATCAAACAACCAGTTGCAGCTCCTTGGATACATGGATATAATATTTGGAAGACTTGAGGAAAGAGTGAATGTAAAAATAAATGGGAGTGCAGAAAAAGGCCAGATCTGCACATTAATAGTGGAGGAACTCAATGTGAACGGCAGTGCGGTTTACTTCTGTGCTGCTAGTTACCACAGTGCCGTATGTCTCTGCACCCCACCACAAAAACGTTCTTTTTATGAATCATTTCATCTCTGTATCTCAGCCGACATCCTCCTCCAGCTGCATCATCCCCTCTCAACCAACAGTTCATGCCATTGGGATATTCTAGCACTTCATATAAAAATAAAAAAAACTTTTGTGGTCTGTTTTTTTCTGTCTTGCCTTCCTTTTAATGGAACACAGGCTTTCAGTTTGAAGAATCACAGAATTTCTGACTGGAGAATAATTTAATAGCTACACGGGAAAGGGATCCATTTTCTTACCATTCAACTTCAATTTTAACCAGAAAAGAAAAAACTCAATGGTGTTTCGAGGAAACTGACATCTTTTTGCATGTTATTATACACCAAATAAGCATTTTCCTGGTCATTATATCCTTTGCAAAAGAATAATGCAGCAGCTCAAAGTCCCGGTTTGCTCAGTGGCTGTTCAACACAGTCTGCCTGTGATCAGTTGTCTTAAAAAATGAGAAAATAACTCATATTGTGCAAAAAATGCTGACCTGTTTGGCAGCCATACTTGTAACAAAACAGCACACACATTCTTTCACAGTGATGCTAACTACCTATCAGAAAAGTGTTGGAAACTCTCCATAAGCAGATTTGATTGAAATGGAATCAGAAATGTTTAATTGCAAGTTGTTTTAGTTGTAGAAACTAAAGACTTCAGGCAATTGTTCTTGCCTGAAGTCCTGTGAAAACATTAATTCACAGCCCACGCACCATCAGAAGTGGGAAGTTTAGGTTTTCTTCTGTAACTGAGATTGGAAGATGGTTGGACAGGAGCAGCCTCACCTGTGTGGAACTGTGGAGGGCAGCAGACTGTTCCAACACAAAGTGGCAGTTGGTTGGCTTTGCATTTTGAAGGAAGTTGAAGAACAAAGTCGCACCCATCCTCACAAGTTATTTGAACACCACGTGGACGGGGTTTTCTCGCACAGACAGGCGCCTCAGTGCATCATGTCAGTGTGTACTGTTATGGGGGAACGACACAAACTACTGTGGTCCTGAACTCAATCAGAAGCAACATGTTCGTCTTCTGCATGTCTTTACATGTCATGCTTGTTTCAGGTAAAGCTCCTTTTCTTTAAGATCTAAATAAAAAAGGTGTGTTTATGATGGAATATGATGTTGATGACACCTTTTCAACAGGCTCTTCCATCAGCAACAAAGTCCATCAGACTCCAGCTGATGCACTCCACAGGCCTGGAGATGCAGCCGTCATCAACTGCTCGCATTCGATTAACAGCTACGATAGAATTTTCTGGTACAAGCAAATGAAAAACCAGATGCATCTCCTGGGATACATGAATTCTCATGTGGGATTTCCAGAGAAAGGAGTAAAAGCGGCGATAACCGGGAGCTCAAGTAAAGGCCGCGTCTGCACGATAACAGTGGAGGACCTGGAAGTGAATGGCAGTGCAGTTTACTTCTGTGTTGCCGGTTACCACAGTGCTTCACATCTCCGTTCCCAGGCACAAAAAACCCCCAACGACCCTGTTTGTGTTTGGTTTCTTCCACCAGCTTGCACCTGCATAACTTATGAAATAAGATATCCTGCATTTGTACACAGACTTACTGCTGAGGGCTGTCTCAAGCTCCACCCCAAAGCTATTCGAACCAGAGGATGGTCTATCCAGAAAGAAGTTATGAAGTAGTCAATGCAACTACTGATACGCTAGGAATATATTTCAACCACAGACAATCACAGAATAAATACAATATGATTGTTCTATATCTTAGCATTTTTTGGAATCATTTTCTACTTTCAGGTATTTTGTTGTTTGTTTTTTTAAATTTACCTACATATATATACCTATATACCATACTTGCATCATATTTCTGGTATTTGTTTGGCCCCCAGGTTCTTCTTTCAGTAACCTGGTCCAACAGGTTCCGGCTAACATCCACAGTACATCAGGAGGAACTGCTCAGATCTACTGCGTACACACTATCCCAAACTACAACCAAATCCTTTGGTACAAGCAGTCGGGGAAACAGCTGCTCTTCCTCGGATATATGCATTACAAGGATGGGTACCCAGAGGCCGGACAGAGTGTGAAGATGGATGGAGGAGCAACAACAGGCCAAAAGTGCATATTAACAGTTGAAAGGCTCAGTTTGAGCAGCAGCGCGGTGTACTACTGCGCTGCAAAGTTCCACACTGGCTCATATCACTCCTCCTCCAAACAAAAACCTGCCTTTCATGGTTTAATAGATGTCTGCCTCTCATATCATAGAGATCTCTGCACCTGAAGTTCCCCATTTCATAAGGTGGCAGTATACGAGTACTTATATGCTCACGTTGAGGAACGTAAAGTATCATAAAATACGGGAATGGCTTAATGCATGTATGGTTTACTGAACTAATAATTTGAATGTAGTAAGGTCCTCCTCTGATAGGCAAAGGGAGACATTTCCAATGTCAAACTATTACGGGCCATAGAGACAGTATGAGTGTTCAATATCTCAGCATTCTTTTGAACTGTTCTCTGTTTTCAGGTGATGTTCTGATTATTTGAATGAAAACCCTTAATGTCTGCTCATTTCCCCTCTCCTAATAAAGCATGTTCTGTCTCAGACTGATCATAAAACTCCCCTACCATGGATTTAAAGTAACGTTTCAGGTGTTTTATCACAGGTTTGTAGCATTTAGATTTTAGGGGTAGCGCTGTCCTCTCTGAAAAAGTTCTGTGTTGGGTCATTGTTCAGCAGAGGTGGGTCTACCATGACACCGCCCACCTTAAAAAGCTCCCTCCTTTTGTCTTAGATTAGTTTTTCTGAAGGAGCTAGAAGGCGAAAGCGAGCAGTGCTCGGCCCCATACTGTGAGGGAAACGCGGCACATCACAATGATCCTTTTTTTGTGCTTGAGCTTTACTCTTATTCTCTTTTCAGGTAAAAACTTTGTTTTCATACAAAGAGATTGCTGTAGAAATAGGTTGCAAATTCTTTCCGCAATGATCTCTGCCATCCCGTCACATTTAACACATCTTTGGGTGTTTATTGACTTTTCCACAGATTCCTCTTTGAACAACCAAGTTGACCAGAGTCCTGTCCACATCTTGAAAAACCCCGGAGAATCTGCCACAATAAACTGTTCACACAGGATTCAGGGCTACAATCGGATCCTCTGGTACAAACAAATATATCAAGGGCAGCTTCAGTTTCTGGGACACATGTTTGTAGACATATGGAATCCTGAAGATGGAGCACACGTGACAGTGGAGGGGAATGCCGATAAAGGCAAAACCTGCACCTTAAAAACTGGACCTCTCGTCCCGAACAGCAGTGCGTTATTTCTCTGTGCTGCTAGTCTACACAACGCTACATATTTCCTCTCCTCATCACAAAAACCTCCACATCTGCTCCTGTGTGTCACAGCCCAAGGGGCCTTTGCACCTGTATCAAGTCACTCAAATAATCTGATATTCTTTTTCTTTTTTTTCCCCATTAAAAAAGGGAGGCTCTTTCGGGGGAGTAACCAACCACATACCTCAAACTGATGTGATGAGCATCTCTATGAAAGCTCTCATCAAATCATAACTCGGTTTTCTGTGGATTCAACGTAGACTGATATTGATGATGGTTTAATAAAATATGTTCAATTGTGAGGATTTCATGCAATGGATTGTCTTTCTCTTAGTCGCACTTTGCAGGGTTGAACCTCTGTTCAACTTTAACAATAACAACCCACTTTGTAATCACGATTTCAATCAAAACTGGACAGACTATAACCTTCCTGAAAAATCCCAGCTCAGGCAAAACCTACAATGTAAAGATAGTAGCTATCTAAGCAACAGAATCCTGTCAAATGAGACTTCTATGTAAATTTCGAAGTGTCAGGTAGAGCCATGTGTCCACATTTGCAGATATAATCTGCCCTCATATGTGGTATAGGCTCAACCCCCCTGCAATGCCTCTGGGAATAAACACTGTACGCAATGGATAGATGGACCTGGACTTATGCATGTGAACAGTAGAGGGCACTACCGTTCATAAGTGCTACAGTTATAGAGAATGCGACTAATATATATATCCACAGTCCAAAGGAAACAGGCACTCTGACTTGATCTGCTGTTTCTGCATTAATGACTGACGTGCTTCCTTTATTTGGTGACAGAAAGTTTTCTTATTAGTAACACTGTGTGAGTGTTTCCAAGACCCTCGACTGCATGTGTTCCAGAGAAAATGTTGCTTCCATCCATTTTCTACACAGTTGTTTCCCAACGGGGTCGCCAGTTCATTGCAGGGCCACACAGAACCCTGCAATGAGCAACCAAAATCGGTTTTGAAAACAGTTGCCTGCAAGGTAATCAATCATTAGAGAAAAATCTAAATCTTTGTGGCAACAAATTATCTGTTGGCAGGGCAGAACTGACCACAGGCTCATGCTCTGGTGCTCACCTGGAGACCCAGCTATGAACGTCATTGGATAGTGGTACTTTGAAGATATGATAATGGAAGGGTCACATAAAGAAGATCTTACAATCCCTCTAGATCTGAGTGGTAGTGCAAGCAAAGAACAGCTCACTTGTAATCAAAACTGCTTGTGAATTCTTACTTAGCAATAGGTTTAGATAAGAAATGGGGAAAAAATAGTGTCAGATACTATGTGCTGTGCTTTAAAACATTATAACTCACTATGGTAAAAAACAGAAAACCTTAATGGCATTAATTCGTATTTATTGATTGATTATTATTCAATTCAGAGTCTGTTTTCTTCCTTAATTGACCATAGAAAACTGTAGATATTTTGGAATTTTAGATGCACTCTTGGCTTTTGTAAAACACCATCAGAATAGAATATTTTACTGTGAGATAAACTGGCTGCTCTTTCAGTCCATCGTGTGACATCAGCATCGTTTCCTTCTTTTCTCCGCTGGGTTTCATGTGCATGTGCAGCCAAGAGTTCAACCTCCTCATTTCACAAGAGCTTCATCTGCGTCAGACAAAGAGTAAAGATGACTCCATTTCTAATTCTATGTCTCCTCACAGGTAAAGTAAGTTAAAAGTTCGGCTTTATTGGATTATAAAACTAAAGCTGACTTTTGACTGCTGTCCTGCAGGCTTTTCTCGGCAGCTCCAGGTCGAACAGTTTCCCTTGGATGTGATAGAAAGGACCACCAGCACCATTCAGCTTTACTGCACACAAAGCCTGAAGGACCACAGAGTGATGCTGTGGTGCATGCAAACACCTGAGGACACGGCTCTGAGACTAATCGGATTTGCATATGGAGAGTTCGGAACCAACAGTGTGGAAGAGCCATTCAGAAAACATTTCAAATTGTTCGGTAATTTGAAAGAAGATTTGAAAAATGGCACACTTTCCATAGAAAATCCAAACCCGCTGAAGCACACAGGCACATATTTCTGTGCAACCAGGATAGCACACCGTGTCAAGCATCCATACGCCCTGAACAAAAACCCCTCCTATGGCCTCTTGTCGTCCTACTTCCAAAGGCAGGTTGAAGAGCGGCCCCCCCCAACCACCGCCAAACATGTGTTAGTCGCATTGTTTTGTGGTTTTACCTACTTCTTTTGACATAAGGTCCTTGTTCATCATCTAAAACAAAAGGTGTAAGTAACAGACATCAGTCAGCCTGCAAAATCGGCCTATTTAAAGAAACAACCCTCGACCAAAGTGTTAACAATATACTGTAATTGACGGCAAGTTTGAGAAGGACAAGGACAGATTAATACGGATTTTGAAATAATTGTAGTGTCACAGAAAGAATGAAGTCCCAAATAAATAAGTGTTTTTTATTGGGGGCTTCCCTGTGAGGGTGTTAGGCTGCTCCTTGGAAACAAAAGCCTGTTATGTGATTGTAGAGAGGTAACTTCTTGGAACCACACAGTTCGAGAGTTATGAGATTGAGTTGGAGGTAGAAGGTGCCTGCCCTCCCTTTGATCACCTCACCATCTACTGATCATCGATATATATAATCTACTGTACTGTGCGGCAGAGACAGGGTTAAACAGATTCAGCCGATAGATGGAGACACAGCACCCTGAATTAAGCTTTTTTTCACTAGGATGTGGTGATGAATCAAACCAAAATCCCATCTCTTCGCCTTCAGTCAAACTCTTACAGCAGCAGTTTCCTCACTGATAAAAACGATATGGCAGCAGGATCAGATTTGGACGGGACAGTGGAGATGGAGAGTGGTACTTGAAAGCTGACTGGACAAAATAATCTTATATTTGCCATCTGTAGAATTATAGAGGCAATTTTAGGGGAACCACAAGCAGTTGTTGTTAGAACTGCGCATCGCTTACAAGGACAGGGAAGGCCAGTGTCATCTCCTAGGTGGAGGTGGAGATGACAACATATTCCTAAATACCCGCTCAGGGAATGAGGAAGACATATCATATGAAGTTGTTTTTTTTTTTTAAGCAGGCACTTCTAAACTTTGTTTCACCTACATGATACGGTCTTCCAAATATGCTCGTCAGCTGAAGGGACGGGTTACTTTAGAAAGCCCCATTTGTGTTACAATTCTCTACCTCCATCTGCATCCCTCAGTGATGAAGAACATTCTGAAGACTTGCAAAGTCACCATGATGTTCGCCAGGATTTCCTCGTGTTCAAATGCAAATGTTGAAAAAAAATCCTAATTGCATATTCTATTAGCAAAGATGTGTGCGGGATTTAAACTTTTATTTTTTTTTAGAGTTTAGAGTGTAAACCTAAAGCTTAAATATCCTGTTCCTTGGTGCTGAGATCCACTCAGCTGGGACTGGATATTCCTCTGACTTTTACTGTGTGAGAAGATCAATTAAAAGGAAAAGTGAAATAGCTAAATGTTTCAAGACGGTGAAGAACTTAAAAACGCAAATCAATGGGATGTCAACATTGGACACAAGCCTTATGATTGTTAGCACCTACCAACATGACACAAGAAGTTGAGCTAATAGTACAGGCATACGGGGTAAAGAGTATCTGTGATATTCTGCCGCATTGTCCTAACCAGATCTTCATTTTTATGCCTCTTTCTGTGCTTTAAACTGGCCTAAAATAAATGATAGAAATAAGTTCAATATTTCATCACAGGCTGACCTTGACTGGCATCAAACAAGACTACATCCAAAGTAAAAATAATACCTATTTTGCCAAATAGAGCTCTACATGACATGTCAAATTCATTTAATTATTAAGGTACAGCATAATCATAGACAAATCGTTCAGATGAATGCTGATTTCATGTCCTTTCTTGAGCAATCAATTAAACATAACCGGGACAGAGAAACACCACATCAGAGACTAGTGTGTGTTGGAATCAAGATGATAATTAAGGTTGTTGGTGTGTTTTCTTTTGTTTTTTTTGTGCTTTTTTTTTACAGTTACTCACAGATTGGAAAACCAAAAGCTAAACTTTTGCCCACGTTAGCAGTGCTTGACTCGCATCTGAACATCTTTGAACATCTGTGAACTACAAAATGTGTGAACCAAGTCAAAAGTTAGATGGTTGTTAGCTAATTAGTTAGTTACACGTCACTTGCGGTTGTGAGGCCTGTTGGATGTACAGCCAAATTCTCTGAAATGCCTTTGGGGTAGGCCTGCGGTAGAGAAATGAACATTCGATTCACGGGCAACAGCTCGGTTGCGGCCATGCCAATTGCAAGCTCCTTTAAAACTGAACATTTTTCGAGTTGCCTTTTATGGTGGCCATCCTAAAGTAAACCTGTACAATGTCCAAGCTGTCTGATGAGCATCTCTAAGGTGGGAAGGATTACCTCAACAAGGAGAAGTGCTCACTGTCACAGATTGAGATGAAGATTTGTGAACAATATTTTAGAGAAATTGTTATTTTTTGTGTGTAGATTTTTTAGATCTTTGAGTTCATCTCATGAAAAGACTGAAGACAAAAAATTCTGGTCAGACTTCATATATGAAAATTATTATTTAATTTATCATCACTTTATAAAACACATACCTCTAGATACCTTAACACTTTAGTATAGTTAGACACGTCATCAGAATCAATACTGTTATAACTCTAACAAGTCCAACAGTCTACTCAAAATGTTTAAAATTGACACTTGAATTAAGAGGGTTGATAATCCTTTGCTTATGTTGTAGTCATAACTCCCCAAATTTGTGATGAATCCATCTATCTCTGGAAATTGTTAATACAGTGAATGGTGAATAAACTAAACTGTTGAAGGAGAAATTGATGTCATTATCATTATAACTCATGAGACATTATATCCCATAAACTTTGCTTGTCATTGAGAACTAATTGGGACATTTTAACTTTTTACTTTGATATGTCCCCCCTTGTGCCTGTCATAGTATCATAGTTTGAATGGCTTTAATTGTTAATCAGGGCTAACTTTACAAGTTTGGTAAAAAAAAAATGTTCTGCCCTTGGACAAAAGGAACAGTTGAGTGAGTAAACAATTTATCCCTTCTGTCACACCCTGACGGCTGATTGGATGAAGAGGTGTCACTTCCTCTGAGCATCTATAAACACCAACAAAACAGCAGCTTCCCTTTTTCTTTCCTCACTTCTTTTCTTAGCTGTCACAGAAATAGCAGCAGTCGGGTTGGAGTGTGCTCAGCCCGACACAAACAGCTGCTCACGCACAGACGTACACACTCACACACACACGCACACACACACACACAGATGGAGGCTGAGATAGGGAGAAGCTGGGTGGGGGAGGCAGAGAGGGGGAAACTAAAGAGACACAGGGTTTTTGTATGATACTTTTCTATCGTGGGGACAGGGGGCCACGGTGATACAAACCCATAGAGCCGCCGTACAAAAACCTCCTCCCATTAACCTCCATTGTGTAGACGGCTACATGCAACTTAGGAGAGTCAAAGGAGCAGAAAAATTCTTCATCTGAAGACGCTGTAGATGGAGGAACTGCTGACCATCTTTTAGACTGTTTTTACTTTAATATTTGATCAAAAATACCATTTCACTTTTTAAAAAATGTAATTATGTGTCAGATTTGTAAGTTTTCTTTGGTCGTGTCGACAAAAAACCAAACAAATGGTGACATGATGAAGCTCAGCCTGCAGGTTTAAACCCTCATCATCCTCTGGATTATCAGGGGGTGTCTGAACAGGATAATTATGGACAGTTTGTGACTTTTTGGTCGAGGAGACTTTCAGTGTGACACTGGAACTAAAAGGAACTAAACTCACTGTTTTGGGTAAGTTGGAGCTCCTACAAGTTCATTTCCACGTTGAGTGAAAATAAATGATTGCTCAGTATTGCTGCACTGTGACGACAAAGATGAACCTCACTGACTGAAAAGTGACTCAGACCAAACAAAACATAAATAAAAGGCCTTGGATCAGTGTATAAGAGCCATGACAAAACCTGGTATTTATAGTTTTAAGTGCAGTTCAATGGTTTTTGTCATGAAGATTTGTTGCTGTGCGGCACCAGGGAAGCTTACTTCAGTCAGGGAACAAAACTGGCTGTTCTGAGTAAGTAAAGCATCCTCTTGAGGAGTTCTAATCTGAAATGTTTAAGATAAGGAGCATAAAGAGGCATGCACATTTGTGACAATATAAGACAACAAATGTCAAAGTCATTCTGTGTATCATCACTGTCTCAGGTCTCAGGTGAGTGGGGCTTCAAAAGTTTGCCCAGTTGAAGCATCTGTAACAGAAAGCCATTGGTGGAAAACTAGTCAAGAAAATAGTGTTTAATATAGCTTTTGAAAAGCTTTTGAAGGTAGGTAAGACGCAACACATTAGACTTTTAAAGCAAGCATTTAGGTAAAGAAATAAAAACAATCATGGCTGGTAGCACTAGTTAAACTTGTTTTTGGGGGGGGGGGGACAAAATGTACAGAGTTAAGCAAGAAGCAAATGCAGTTAAATATTCAACATATATCTAGGTCAAGTGCAATGCATTGTTTAGTTTTCCTGAACTCGGTGTGAGATTTATGCCCTATGAAGTTATCAAAGTAGCAGAAATAACTGTAGAAAGCAGCTGGGAGTTGGGAAGGGTTTTTGTTTTAGCAGAGAGTCTCTGTGCTACTACAACGAGGCTTACTTTGGAGCTGGAACTAAAGTCACCGTTTTAGGTAAGAAGGGCTCCAATCCCAACACGGTTCCGGCACCGGTGTCAGTTTAGTAATTATTAAGTAAGAAATAAGCTTGTAAATACTTCTTTTTTTTATTCAAATGAGAAATAAATTTGTCAAAATATGTGTAAGAAAGGGTAGAAACACGTGCGATACATTCTCCATTAAAGGTTGGACAGATAAGAGGCTTCTGGCTCGACGCCCAGATTACCCTCACTGACAGTTTTTATCAGTTCATGAAACTCTGTGAGCTGGCAGTCAGAAGCTTACTTTGGAGCTGGAACTAAACTCACCGTTTTAGGTAAGCCGGTCACTAGTTTACCAGTAAAACAACCAGAAGGAGTGTCAGAAATTGTGGATAATAGTTGGAAAGCATTTGGTTTTGTATCCACCAGAGGAAAATTGTGTATTATCGAACCCCCTTTGTTCTCACTCAAAAAAATTGATTGATTTTGGCAAATCACTCCATTCCCGAAAGATTGTGTTTTGTTGACTAGTCTGCATACCTTGAATGCATTTAGGTTTAAGTGAAAAAAGAGAGAATAGTACTGAATGCTCCTCGGTGCTACTTCAGGAGTTTTCATTAAGCCTTTTGTCATTGTGAGCAGCTATTCTCCTGCTTACTTTGGCAGAGGCACCAAACTCACCGTCTTGGGTAAGAAACAAAAAAAAATATCACGTGCTTGCTTTCAAATTATTGATACACAAAATTTGAAGTTGTGAAGTGTCTTAGATCCACTGTTGAAGCTCTTTTCAGTGAGGCTGCTAAATATGATGTAGAATTCATCATTAGTACTGAAAGAAATCTTGGAGAATCAACAATATCGTATCTCAAACATAAAAAAGAACTAGCAATATTTCTAATGAATAGTTTAGATGGTAAAATGTTAACACAATTGTGTTTTTTTCTTTTCTTTTCCTCCAAAATTGAGGGAAAAGCCTGATTTGCATGTGATAAAGTTGTGTTTGTATTGGAAAAGGCAGGAAAATAAATCAAAAGCAGTGACTTTTAAACCTTGCAACTCTTGTTTAATAGTTACATGTGATTAATTGGTGCCTACTCTACTTCTTTTGGGGAAGGTAACTTCATAAAAAAGAATATTGGTTTTGCGATCAGACCTTATGACGGATTTGATGGTAATGCAGAGGGTAAAAATGTTCTTTCTGTCTTCCTGTCTTTGTTGTAGTGTTTAAAAGTCACAGTGAGTTGTTGGTTTCGGTTTTTTTAACTTTTTTGACATAATTTCTAATCATTCCTCCAGATTCGAATATCAATATCACCGAGCCGACCGTGAAAATTCTTCGCCCCGCACAAAAAGAGATCAGGAACAAACGGGAGAAAAAGACCCTCGTCTGCGCGGCCACACGTTTCTATCCGGACCACGTCAGCATCTACTGGCAAATCAACGGGGCAGATGCTACCGATGGAGTGGCGACTGACCACGCGGCCGTCCAGGGGAACGACTCCTTCTACAGAATCACCAGCAGGCTGAGGGTCCCTGCCCAGAAATGGTTCTCCTCCAAAACTAAATTCACCTGTGCTGTCAGGTTCTTCAATGGATCTGCGTACAACTGGAGCAATAAAACGATCAGAGGGGATAACGGTATGTTAGTTCAGTGTCGACCAGTACTCGAGTCTTTATGCATCAAGAGTGTTTGTCTAATCTATTCATATATCCATCAGATAAATCAAGAGTCATGTCAAGAGGTAAATATGTCTCTTTGTGGTTCTTTTCACCTGAAGTTATTATATTGTTTGTGTTGTATTTTTTTTTAAAACTGTTCAAAAATGATTTTTTATTTGCCCTGACCTTCCTGCAGTTGGGTACATGAGGCTCACACAGAACGCCAAACTCTCCTACACCGTCATCATCGTCAAGAGCTGCATCTACGGGGCCTTTGTGTGCTTCCTGGTGTTGAAGCTTCAGGTTTGTCCCAAACAAGCCCCAGTGCAAGGCACCATTCTGGGTGAGAGTGGAATGAAGCGACTCTAACGTGCTCTGTCATTTCTCTCCGTTACAGATCTCTGGTAGAAAGCAGAACAAGCGGGAGCAGAGCTGAAGCTGAAATCACAATGGCTGGCGTATACATATATCATTTGCGAAGCTGCTTTGTCGCTGTGTCGTTCAAGTTTTAGTAGGAATTATTTCCCAGCTTCCCAATAAATGCTCGCTTGCAAAGTTTTCTGGTCAATAAAAGGCTTTTTAACCAACCCTGGCGATGGTGGGTGTTTCTGTCTTTGCTTGCTTTGACAAATGATTTCCAGGGAATAAGAGATATTAGAGATATTAACTCATTCTCAATAAGATAGGAGAATGATTAGATAGGACTAAACATAAAGATGACAGTGGTAGTTGTCCGTCTGTCCTCCTGCCTCCTCCTCTGCTTGTCTCCACAGAGAGCTGCAGGTATTTTCAGTTTCTCACCCACACACCCATTTTCTGAGAAGTCTTTTGTTATTCTCCCACACAATACTGACACGACTCAACTTTAGAGTAAAAACTCTACATCGGCTTTGTTTTCTGAAGACAATTCCTTTGGTAGTTAAAACACCGTCGGTGGGGATACAAGCAGGAGCTAAAAGCGCGACATCGGGAGGCTGGCGTTCTGGGTTGTACCGAGAAAGAAGTCAAAGCTGTTGTTGGCGAGGAAGATGAAGCAAGACGAAGCCCGAAACCTGCAGAGGAGCGGCAGGATGTGGTCACAGAGCAGCACGCAGAACATTCTCTGTGCCGAGAAAACAACGGGGGGTGAAACCTTCCGTTTCATTGCAGCATCCGGCTCTCTGAGTGCACCTGCATGCGTGCATCAACACCCCCACACACACACAAACACACAAACACACACAATGCACATCTCTGAGCAAACAGCTGGACTATTTTTGTGTCAACTGAAGCTGAAAAGCAAACAAGCAAGCAAGCAAATATGACAAATAACAGCTGTTTGCCGTGATCTGGTGCAGAAATTTATATGGGAAGGTTTTTCACATGTTGCCAAAAAGCAGTTAAAGTCATAAAGATCTAAATCAATATGTTCTAATATGGCTTTCTAAGAGTGTTTAATTGCATTTTGGAATAATTTATCATGTAAATGATGAGGTAACGTTCCTTCCATTAACGCCACAGTTTGCAACTGGAATCATTTACTTAAAGGCAGAGAAACACATCACTATTGTTTAAAAAGGTGCTAAATATTCGGGAATCCAAAATACAATGATAATAGGCGTTACAATGGGAAAAGCCCAAACATAAATCTACCCACGAAAAAAACACAATCAAACATTCAATACAGAAACCAGGCGTAAGAGACAATAAGTCACGAGGACAGTGTGAAAAACCAAAACAGAATGTGTCCTAGAATATAAATCGAGTACAGGTGGGCTAACTTCAAACAGGGAGCTGGTGGGACCACAGAGGGCAGCGTGGCCATGAAGGGTAAGATTCTGGACAAAGTCATTGGAACTGAGCCCATAATAAAGAAATGCTCTGATCAAATCAAGAAAGAAAACGTTAAACATCAAAACGCACTTTAAAAAACCATTGGTCTGAAACTCTTGACCGCATCCAACTCCACAATTTGTTTAGTAGAAACCACAAAATACCACGAAAAGACCACAAAATGTCAAACAGCAGCAAAGCAAAAATGGTGGGGGGCAGGAATGGAAGCCAAAAAAGTCTTCAGTCCCCAACTACACTAAGGGAAGACCGTGGACATACATTACTGTTTATTGGATTGCACTTTTAAAAGATAAAAGCAGACCAGTAATACCACTTTGCACTTCATCAACCATGATTGCACAGACCAAATCATTTGCACATAAGCAAAACTTTATTTGAACTGACCTGTACAATTCTGTCATCCTGGTGCGTGGCCAAAAGCGTCCCTAGGGAAACTAGCACTCCTTTAGTTGTTCCCTCTCCCTGTCCGAGTGTTGGACAGCAGAGGGAAGGCTAAAGGATTTAAAGTTTCAATATGGACGTATTTTGAAAAAGGAAAAGCAATGTGTCAGTCTTAATACGTTTTTTTAAATATATAATAGCAGAAATGGTGAGGGCCCAGGTGACAAATGAGGAGCACTATTAAAGACACGAGTTTTGGTTGGTGGAGTGAGCCGCTATAGACCGTGTACCTGATTTCTGCTGCTGCCTTGTCTGAGATGAACACGCATGGCTGCCGTCTTTCGGCATATCATCTAGAAGCAGAAGAGGTCATTTCTAACAGAAAAAACAAGCCTAAAACACCTAATTTTAGGGTTCGCAAACTTCACTGGCGGCCCTTCGAGCACCTCTTCTTATGAACATTTATGGACATTTATTTTTCTAAACAAAGCTGCAGAAAGGATAAAGATGTTAAATTCAAATTTAAAGGAAAAATGTTTTGTAATCAAGCTCAGAGCCATAATCTTGGCCATTTCATTCTTCCAAAATAAGTATGACTATAAAAGAATAAAAACATATAGAGTGGCTTTTTTTATATTCTATGTTCTGGGGCCTTTTCCTATGATTGACAAGGACTCTAACAGGTGCTTTCCTCTCAGAGCAAACCACTGTGCAGGCAGCAGATGATCTGACGTGTCACCGTGAGGAAAGCACAGATGTTGCTAACAAAATGAACGCTGACCCCGTTAAATCGAGGGTTCCCAACAAGCTCCGACAGCACGACAATGAGCCAGCTCGCATGACGTGACCCCAAAACTAAAACTACTCATTGTTAATCATTTCTATCATTTCGTGTTTTGACATGTTAGGTTCACATTCAAAAGCTTCCATTTTTCTTCTAGAAAAACCCCTCATCACAACAATTATATTCACAAACTGCAATCAAAAGATTAGAATACTTGAAGTCTGTTATGTAAAAAAAAAATGAATGATGGGATTATTTGAAGAAATTATTTTTCTAAAGCTCATAGAAGTATACTGTCAGCTCTAATGTAAACTATAATGTTCTCTTAGAGGAATTTTACTTTTAGCTTTGATTTCATAAGAGTTTATGAGTTGTATTTAAACAATCATGGCTCGGATGAGAAGAAAAAATGTTTTGATTTTGTAACGTATGTTTTTCTTTTTTTTAACATATTTTCAACCCATATTGGAAAATGAATGTGGACAAAAGCCTCAGGCCATAGAAATTAAAAAGTTTACCAAATAGAGATAAAAATAGAGATAAACAGGTTTATTTTCTCTTTGTGAATCTTCTCTCTATACTGATGCAGTTCTTCTCATATTCATGTTTAAAAATATAAAGCACTGCCGAAAAAGTCCCACCGCAGGAGGCAAAAACAGTGCAACCGGACTGGCACGCTCTGGTGCCACGATGAGAAACCATAATTAAAATAAATGTGTGACTGCTGTGTCGTCTATAATTATACCTAATTAGTTCTCAGCAGACTCAAAGCTCAGCATCTTTTTGGAAACAAAATACACATCCATCCTAAAAGATTCAAATCTAATCAGACATACTGAGAGACCCCCAGTGGCGCCAACTGGAACATTAACTGAGACCAACGCAGTT
Source organism: Menidia beryllina (assembly GCA_013363375.1). NCBI lineage: Eukaryota > Metazoa > Chordata > Actinopteri > Atheriniformes > Atherinopsidae > Menidia > Menidia beryllina. Next base: position 3,900,211 of record JABUIW010000011.1, on the reverse strand, counting down.
TGTTTTTTTGTTGTTTTTTTAGCAAAATATCCTTTTTATTATCAAATTATTACATAAAAATAAACCATATGAAATCTTCTTTAAAGACAAGTGAAACAGCTTGCATGTTACATCAAAAAGGAGATGTGATCACAGCAGAAAGGCAAAAAACCAAGTTACATGGTTTTAAGTTCCTGGCAGGTAAATCATCCTGATTCTCAAAAAAACAGAGAACATGTAGGTCCAGTGAGTAAATAACTTATTTTCCTCGTCTCATCGCATTCAGAGCTCTCAGGTTTGCACGCCATGCTTAAATGTTTGATGGTTTCTTTCCTGTGTGTTTAATGCAGCCCCCTCCCTGAACCAAGTGCTTGCTTGTTCACAGGTTTGACGATATCTACAGCAATGAGTCCGTTTTTCAAAATGCGATGTATTTTGCAGGATTCTGAGGCCTTATTTTTTCCAAATGCAGCAAATCTGTTGAGTCTGAAGGCGAGGGCTTCTAAACGGGAGCCTCTCACAGAGCTCCGGTGCGCCGCACAGGCTCTCACCCCTCCACGGGCCGTCCTCCAAAGCCGTTCCACCCTCCCGGGCCTCAGCCCAGCCATCTGAGCTTGTCGTTCTTCTGTGAATAAGTGGCGCAGCTGGCGCAGCAGAAACTGGAATAGTACTGGTTGGAGCAAAGTCGGGCGTAGACTATTAGCTTGCAGTTTGCAAGCTCGGGCTGGTCCACACAATCTGGCAGCACATCCACACCTGGCACAAAGAGTCGAGAGATTTTTATTTCAGAGTCAGCATTTATTTGTGATTCTTGTCCTCTAGCTCATCATTTCGCGTGATACAGGAACTAAAATCAGCTTTTGACTCGATACTCTTGTGATGAAGTTACTCAGGTGAACCTAAACAGGTATGCTCTCACCTGTTTGTGTGTCGGTGATGACCTTCACCTCGGCCGTGGCGCTCACCGAGTAGATGCCTGTGTAAGCGTTACACGTGTAGGTGCCCTCATCGGAGGTCTTCACATTGTTTATGATCAAGCTGCCATCGGATGACATGACGACGTCGCGTCCGTCTGGACGCACTGGTACGCCGTTCCTATTGTTGGAGAGGACGAGAGGGGGAAAAAAAAAGTTTGGTTCCCCCCTCTGAGGCTTGCTAGGATTGTGTTGTGTGTAATAAAAAGTAAACTTATCCTAATACTACTTGTTCTGAGGAATAAAAAAATAGGAAAATATGTAAAAAAAATCTAATTATAAGCTCCTTTTGAATATATAAATATATACAGACATATGATATGTATAGATAAGTATGTACACACACATCATCTTTCGTACTCTCAACCTCCATAAAAATGTTCATGGCAAGATTGTGTGTAATAATCATTTGAACCTCAAACCAAAACCATATATTTGGTCCAACAACTAGATTCGACTTTTACCTGGACCAGCCGATGTTGACGTTGTCTCCCGAGACCACACAGGGCAGCAGAGCTGTGCTTCCCTCTGACACCTGGATGTTGTTAGGAGCCGTAGTAATCTGCAGGTCCGCTGAACAGGGAAATCAGAAGAAAATATTGTTAATGCTGCTAACATTATTGATCCTGATGATGGATGTTTTTAGGGGGGCTGACTATCTCATTCATTTTAGTGATATTCAGTAATGTCTTTGATGCTTTATTTCACATCAACTGGTTCTCTGTAACTTTTACTCCCCCCTGCTGGTGTGTATGTGGAATCACAATTACATACTACTGGAACAACACTTGGTGGTTAGGATTTCGTAGTTTGGTTAAAAAAAAAGCGTAGGATATAGGTCACCTTGGACTCTGAGTTGTAGCTGTCTCTGCTCGACCTGTTGCTGACTGGAAACTGTGCACGTGTAGACACCGGTGTCATCTGACCGCAGTGGGCCGATGATCAGGGTGCCATCTGAATGGTGCGTAACCCTGAAACACACCAGTGTTACTGGTTACTTATTTCTTTAAATGTATTGTCTTTTACATCTGAAAACACCCCATACAATCTTTAGTGCATCTTGTTAATCTTTGTATTTGTATTCTCCTACTAAAACTACTGCACCACACTTTGTTTATGGTTTTACAGCAGCTCTGACAGTTTGCTGTGAATCTGCTCACCCAAATCCCAAATTGTTACCCTGGTTTTAATGTCACTGCAATGGACCAAAACTGAGTACAGAACCCTCCTCTTTATCTATGAGGTGCTGCACAACATGCCTCCAGAACATACCAGTGAGCTGTTATTGCCCTAAATCCTTAACAGGGCCCCCTTGTTACACCTCAGTCTTGACTGAGCAGGAGGGGACTGAGAGTTTGCTGCTCAAAGGTCCATGGAGGTGGAACAGTCTCCCACTGAGTTAATGAGGTCAGCCAACAGCTTTTCAGATCCCAGGACCCATCTCTGTTTAAACCGTTCTCTTTTGTACCTCAACGGTAAAGATTCTTCTTCTTGTTTTTTTTTTTTTTTTCTCTGTTTCTTACATGTTATGATTGGTTTAATGTGTATGTTTGTCTTTATGTTTCGGCATCTTTTTTTTTTTTAAAAGCACAGTAAGAAACATACTCAGAAAACCAAAGCGGACACAACAGGGACACATACAATGATCTCAGACCTGCGCACAGCATGGCACCAGAGATCAGGACAATGTTTACCTTGAGTCACTGAGGGGCTTCCCGTCTTTAGTCCACTGAATGCTGACAGACGGCAGAGCTGAGGGGGGGACGATGGTGCAAGGCAGCCTGGCAGTTTGTCCCGATCGCATTTCCATCACAGATGAGCCTGAGCGTTCAATGCTAAACCTGAGAGAAAGAACAAATAGCAAAAGCTAGTGAATGTGATTTGTTCTTCTTTCGCAGCCTGAATACAATGATTTTGTGCAAATGTTTACCTTGGGAACGGACCATCTTTGGGCAGAGTGGTAGGAATTGGGTTAGATGGTCCCTCTGCGAATACATCCAGAACACAAAGACAAAGAAGTGAAAGAACTAAATAGAAAAGTATTTCTACAGGCTATTCCTATTCATTTTCATCTAACTAAATCTGTTGCGTAAAAATAATCGGACATTTACCCGAGACGGAGAGGTAAATGTAACGATGATCTCGCTCTCGTTCTCGAGTGGCCAGGCACAAGAACCAGCCAGAGTCCGACTTATTAAGAGGGCCGATTAACAGGGAGCCATTGGGCTGCTGGTGATGCCTGAGGAGGACACGAATAAAAGAGCGGAAATGAGCCAAAGCCCGCCATCGTGAGCAAACCACATGTTTTTGCTGACCTCTGGGGTGACAGAGCAACGCCATCTCTTCTCCACTCGACTATGACGGTGGACGACGGTGGGGGGCTGACCCTGCAGGGCAGCACGACCCTCTGGCCGACCAAAGCCTCCACTGTGTCTGGGTCGCTTTTATCGATGGAAACCCCTCCCAGGGTCAGGCTGAGGAAACAGGAGGGGACACAGGGAAAGAAGACAGATAGAAATGTGGGGGGGAAACCAAGACAGAATAAAGAATAAGAGAGAATGTTGACGGAAAGAGTAATTTGAAGGAAAAAGGAAAACGAAAGTCACTTTATGCTCTACTATTGGTCACCAAAGCAAGCATAAAGACTACCCGTCAACCTGGCTTAGAGACTACATTAGAAAAAGATGATAAAGGGAAAACAGAGGAAGAATATCCACACAAGAGAGCAATGCGACATAAAAAGACAACAAACAATGCAACCCTCACCAAAATGTTAAAAGCAATGGGTGGTGATGACACACAAGACAACATTGGACAACAAACTTGAACAAAAATCCCAAACGTGCCCAAAGACATCTAAGATTAAGACATAAATTACCCACACTCTAGAAGCGTGAGGTGAGAAAGGGTTAAGTGACGAGACACACATGATGACAGTATCACAGCAGGAGCTTTATTAGTTTGATTTCATGACATCTGGATGGAGACACTGAGCCCAAAGGCGATGACCCACAAAGTGAGTTAGCAGGCATGGAAAAAGCACCAACATTCACAAAAGAGTCCAACGAGCACTTGGACGAGGCGCAGTCCATTTTTAGGTTTGCGGCAAAATTCTTCCCTGATATTTTCGTGGAGATTAAGATCAGAAACAAGGTGTTCCTGCGTGGACTGGAGCGAGAGTCTGCGGAGCTAAAAGCAGCTGCAAGCCCGTGTTTAGATCACATTAGTATCACATGAATGAGTCTGCGCGAGAATAGGTTTCCAAAAAAAATGGGGCGTTTAAGGACAATAGTACATCTAACCGCAGCCCAATCTACTCAAGGGTGAGGCCGGGTGTAATTAGAAAATATGCTTTGTTCCACCTGAGGTGCTGAGTCATTCTTTAAATCGGCTCTTTTTAAAATCCCTACTCCTGCATTTTACATTTAAAGATGCTTCGTTAGTTACTCTTAGAGTTGACATTTTTTAACTACTCTTCATTCTGCATCTGGTTCGTTTAAAGATGTAACATCTGGAATATTTGCACATGCTGCACAAAGTTCCCTGAATGAGTGTTTGACGCGTATGGGGAAGCTCTGGATGGCTTTTCAATCTCCTCATCATCACTGTTGTGGCTTTACAGGGCCGAGTAAATAGGGGCTCCGTCAGCGGGGTTGGGACGGCCGTAGAAGGCATCGTGAATGGAGCTGAGACGTATCACTGGGTGAGCGCTCCCCGTGTCTCGGGGGTCTTACCTGGCGGCCGGCCCGGTGTGCTGGGCGGCGGAGGAGGGCAGGCGTCCCCGCAGGTACACCCGGCCTCTGTGGGCGTTGGTGGCCGCGCTCGTGCCCTGTCTGCCGGCGGTGCTGCCTGGCGAGCCGCCCTGCACCGTGAAAATCCTCCCCATGTTGTGTGAGCCGACTCTGGAGCCTCCCCCGGACGCGGCCCTCCTCGGGGGGGATTCTCTGGCGGGCGTGGAGCCTCCGGCGGGAGCCCCCTGCTGGGGCCGCTGCCGGTCGGGCACAGGCACCCGGCACGCCCGCTGGCACTCCGCCAGGGTCATAAAGTTGTTGCTGTTGCCGTGGCAGCCCCCGTACCAAAAATGCCTGCACTTGGAGGCGACGACGTCGAAGTGGTAGCGGGATATCCAGCTGCTGCAGGAGCCGGCGGCCCGGGGCAGGGAGCAGATCGAGCGCTCAACTGCAGCACAGAAACACAATTTTTTTCGTTGTAATTATTCAAATCTACCACTAATCTACCAGTTTTTTTTTACCACTAATCTCATTTCAAGCATTAGCCATGCACAGCTGAGCTTTGCGGTGATTGACGGGGCAGGAATTCATCTTCATCGTCTAATAAAATTAGAATGTGAAAATCTTGGAAGCCTCCATCAGCCTGTGGGGAAATGATGAACCTGGTTTGTATCCAAGCAGCAATGCTGCATGTCACCACACGCTATGCCACACTTCTTCTCCTATATTGTTTTTCCCCTTAGTCCCTTAAAGTTGATTTTCTACACTGACCCAAAAGGAAGCACTGAAAAGGAATCAAACATCAGTGGAATCTCGAGGAATGAAAGTGAATGTTAGACACACACGAGAATGCAAAAGCCGGTAATTAAAGCACCATAGATTATTGTCAGTTGCTCAGCGTCTTACTGTGGTTGGGAGGGTTGGGGCAGCCCTCTCCATTGGGTCCTCCTGCAGGCGTGGTCCGGTCGTAGCAGCACCCGTAGGTAGTGGTGCGGCACTGCACGGCGTTCTCAGTTGGAAGTGGAGATACCTGAGGAGGCAGAAGAAGAAGAAGTTTTTACAATTGGTTCCCTCTTTATACTTAGGTCATCGCTCCCTTTATGTGCAGTTGGCACTTTTGTGTGGTTAAGATTTTAAGAGAGTGGCTGTCAGTCTCAAACCGGAAAAGTTAGACAGCATCTATAAAGTAGAAAATACAAAGAATTCACTCTTTAAATGGACTGTACCAGCCCTCCAAACAAGTTGTCACAGTGGAAAGCGGCCAAGCTCAGAAATAAAGCTAGTTTAAACTATAAGAGAAGCTAATTTACTGTATGTGTGTTCTTGTTGTGTTGACAATGTGTTGAGGACTGAATCCTTTCTGAGCCTTCATGTCTAAAGTGTTAAACCACAACAAAAGTGGATTCAGTTTATATGGGGACAATCCTATTCAATCTTATTCAAACGTATTCAACTGTTAAGTTTACTTTTCAGATATGTTACCCGTCTGTTCCGGTCCAATTCGTAATACCTGCAGTCAAGCCGCCTGCTCAACAAACCTTTGCTAGGGCCAACACAGCTGCAAACAATCTCAGCCACCACTCAGCCACTTACTCCCTGATCTAAAGTGACTTTCTCACCCTACTTTTGCTGGGTCAGCAAAAGTGGGCAAGTTCTGCTAAAACCGGAGCAGAAGCGGGCGCCATCCGAACAGGCTCTGTCATTCGGTGATTGCAGTGTGTATTCCTAGCTGGAGAACATTGCACATGCGAGCTGCCAGATTCACACAGATACCCAAGCACTGAACGAGGCGGGCCGAGCGATCATTCCTCGTGCAAGTTTAGGACAGCGAGGACAGCTTCTTCCTTTTTTAATACTATACTTTGAAGAATAAAAACTGCGGGGGAATTTTCAAGTCAAACCAGATATCATACAAATGCATTAAATTCTTGCTTTCACAACCCCCTCAAAGAAACAGTGTCTTGTGCTGCAAACGTAGGAAAAACTGCAAGAATTTCATGCGCATTTGCTTACCGTGGGTGCAGGGGCCACGTACTCAGCACAGCCTTCTTTGTTGACACCGTGAGCAGCTGTTACACCATCACTGCAGCAGCCATAACTAACACAAGAGAAGTTGGTACAAAAAATAAATTTAAGCCTGCACAAACAGTCTGAGCCAAAGATAACAAACGTGTGAAAAACCCCACATTTCTAGGGAAAACCGCAGCCTAAATACAGTCAGCGGGAACTATTCTGGTCATGTGTAACGTGTGGTTGTTGTGCTCTCAAGAGACACCCGCAGGACTGTGAAAGGGTAGCTGTTGTAACCTAAAACCGCAGCGCAATGACAGGTTGGGGAATACCTTGTCTGAAGGCAGGACGACTGTGCAGGAGTGGGAGCCGGATCTTGCGGGCAGCCCAGACCGTGGGGGCCCTGGGATGAAGAGCGTCCATCTGGGCAGCAGCCATAATAAGACTGGCTACAGTGGAGCGCCGGGGCGGAGAGGTGTGGGTCGTGGACTGTGTTGGTCTGAGTCGGGACTCTTATTTCTGGCCTGCGGACTGAGGGGCACAACCAAGCAGGGGGAGAATCCGTAAAGCCGTACCGTTTCTTGGTACATTCAAAGTGTTTGCTTAGTTTTAGAGATCCCAATAAATCCTACAGGTAATAAGCGCGGGGGGGGGGAACTATGTCAAGCTTGACATTCCTGAGCACTGGGACAGCTCATGAAGCTGAGAATGCCAGGAACACCACAGCCACACACAGTTCAGTGCTTCGGAAATATTTTAATCAGGCCACCAATGCTAACTGAACCATGAAAATATGTCAATCAGGCCTTGATAATTAGAGCCGGGATGGGGTGGGTGGGGATGGAAAGGGATGGGGGACTGAAGGGGGACAAAGTGACAGGACTTACATCAGGAGAGATGAGAGGGATGGAGGAAAAAAGCATCACATTACAGCATGGGGTTAGGTTTAGGTTTGGGGTCAGTTTTTCTTAATTAGTACAGTTTGTTTTTTACTGTACTTCACAGAAAAAGTATCCTTAGTTTCTACTGAGGCATACAGTATGTGAGGGATGCTACTGAGAGACGGTAAAGTTGGAATCTAACCTGTTGCGTGATCTGGCACATAAGGCAGAAAGCCAGTCTGAGTGTTGTCATGTCCTCGTGGGTCTTGAACGCTGGGGACAACTGTAAACAAAAAACAATGCAAGGAATTATCATGGAATAAGGATGTATGATATGATGAATTATAATAATACAGGAATGAATACAGATAGTAAGTAAATGTGCCACAGGTTCCAGGTGTGTTTGTAGTGGCTCTAAACTAATGGTGTATTTCTACTTTTCTACTCTGTTGTACTAAATGAAATGATGACCAGCAAATGTGCCTCGAAAATGTTGTCGAGTGGGGACTAGACTGGTAAAATATAGTACAGTATAAGTACTAGTACCTGTACTAGTACTAGTACTAGTGTTTTTGTCATATACAAGTCTTATGTTTTCATGGAGGGATTTCTAATCCCACCATGAGAAGTGGAGCCAAAGAAAATGTTACCCAGGATAAAACAGTAAAAAATCGAACTATGAGCCCTTCTGCTGGCCTTGATGGTGACTAAGTTTGGATGGTCAGCATCACACACTATTCAGCAACTATGTCAGTCCTCTTTTCTGGTATGTTGGTATACATCCACAATGCACTCCAGAGTCACAGGAAATATGAATTGGTGACAAATTAATTTACCAGAAAATGACTATACACTGAAGTGCAATCACTAAAATAAAAGAACAATCCGGCACAGCGCCGTCTAGCTTTTCCATAAAATGTAATATCACTTTGCATACTGGATGGCAAAAAATGGGGTCGACAATAATAAAAAAATTGCCTTGCAAAGACGTGTATTTTTGTGCTCACCCTGTGGACTGTTGCAGCGCTGGGTGTTGCAGCGCTCCACTGTGGAGGGTTTGGGGTGCATGTTGCACCGGCTCACAGGGTACAGGTTCCTCTCCCGATCCGAGCAGATCACCTGGCGCTCCCGCGTGCCGGAGCCACAGCTCTTGGAGCACTGCGAGACAAAAGACGCGCCGCACTGACGCTTTTCTTTTCCGAGCAGGCGCAGTTCCCGTTTAGGTATGAAAGCGTGAATAAAGGCGGACACTGTGCGGCGATATCTCACCAGGCCCCACTCCCCCATGTGCCAGCGGATCTGTCTGGGGCAGGCGGGCATCTCGCAGGGCTGGACCACGGACGGGCGCAGCAGGGTGCTGCAGGATGATTCCTCCAGCATCATGCCGCCTGTTCCGACACAGGTCACCTCTCTGGTCTGCTCACCCAAACCGCAGGTGGCCGAGCACTGCGAAACACCCAGATTTAAGATGACGAACCTCAGGCTGCCCCGCCATTGGCTCAGACCGACAGGTTACTCACCGCGCTCCACCCAGTCACACGGTACTCGGCGCACTTGTGCATGTTGCAGGTCTGCAGAGACGGCGGGGCCTGGGAATACGCCGCGCAAACGGCGTCCTCCACCACACGCGAGCCCGAGGCATCATGGGAAACGCACTGCACGTTGCGCACCTGAGAGCCTCCGCCACAGGTGACCGAGCAGGTATTCCATTCCCCGGTTTTCCAGCTTGGAGCCCCACCAAGAAGGAAGAGGAGCAGTTAGCAGGAGTCAGTCTCTTTCTGATGAGATGCTACATGATCAACTATGTTAGAACAATGTTAGAAAAAAAGACTACTGATAGAAGGGGTTTCATTACAAAACAAGGACAAATACAGTTAGCATTTTTCAGCTTGAATCCCCTCATCCATACATTGATGTACATTTTTCTTTGGATCGAAATTACTTTTCTAGTTTGAGGCATCAGGACTTGATTTTGGTTAAACATACAGTGTTTTAAAATTCCTTGGAAAATCACAAACTTAAGACAAAGTCACACAATTAGTTTTCCTTATCACAGCTATTGCTATTCAACTGAATGTATTTTTAAAATTCCTTTGTCAATAATAATAAGGAAAAAAACAGAGAAATAAATACTAATGACAGCTAATTATTACACACAACAGGTCACTGTCTTCTTTAAAACGTGGACCCTTCCTGGTGTCAAATAGTGTAAATTACAACTTCTGATGAACACTTTTAAGGATTTGAAATAGTTCACTTTCAACTATACACCACAGCCTGGTTAAAATACTGTGAGGGAAATTAAGCGAGTTGTGCATAAACTCCATAAACTACAAACCTAACTGAAATTGAGAAAAATTTAAGAGGAGTGAGCTTAATCAATTTCTGGGTTTACATTACTGACTGATTAGAGGGTGTATTTAACTCATTTTTAAGACCAGGTAAAGACAAGATCATTTTTCATAATGGTGTCTTGATATGTAAAACATGAAAATTGAAGAAGATGATTTTGCTTTTTTTTTTTTTTGCATTCTTAGACACCTAAAATGGTTTTGAAATGAAACCTTTTAGAACAGAACACACAGAGAGAAATAAATCACTAAGATATTATTGTTTCACAAAGACACTAAAAAGCAACTAAACTACTTGACATACAGAAGCGTTCAAAGGGACAAACTTTCCACTAGAAGCAGGGCCAAACTGCAGAGCCGACGTACTGAAAACTACGATCTCTGCCCCAAGTTCAGCTTCCAAGTCGCATCTTTGATTGGGTATTTGTTCAAATATGGTTTGTTCGTTCAGCATCTCTGCAAGCAGCCAGCGAGTTGCTTGCTGAAGCCGCAGCTATGTACTACAATGCTCCTGCTGCCGTGACCCAATTCCTGGCACTTCCCGACATGACAGCCTTTAGCCCACAAACATCTCAAAGCAAACTGCTGCATTAATGGATGTGGATGGAGGCATTGCCAGCAGAAGATATCAAAACAGCCATCCTGCTCACCAAACAAGTACAGGGGCCACAGACTAGGGGTTTATAGAAGGAAAAGGTGAGGTTCCCTATGAAGAAATGTTAAGGACATCCAGGTGTGGGGAGCAGTGTTAACAGGCTAACAGGAGATCTCTGAGCTGGACAGCTGCCTTATATCTTTGCACTCATAAACACAGCTGATGGGTTGGGGAGAGATTGGGACTTGCCTTAGTTTTTGGCTCATCAGTACTTGCTAGAGACTGTAGCTAATACAGAGTTATCCATATGTTAATATGAAAGCAAGTCGTTGGCTAATAAAGTTGAGAATTCTCCGGAATTAAGCACAAATACTGGCGACTCGTTTGATTTTGAACTAAAACTTCACTACGAGCACAGACCCATGGTTACCTGACCACACAGGCTCTGGGCCTCTTTGGGGATCTCCACAACTGTGGTGGATATAGGTACGCCATCCTTTCAGACATAACACACCAACAGCAATCAAACAGCTTCAAATGGAACAAGTCGCTCTGGAATGAGCACTGGTACCAAATTGTATCCCAGTGTTAATCTGTCAAATTCTTTTTGCATTGTGTACCTGTGGATTTGTGGGCATGGGTGGGGGTTGCACGTGCGGTTGGACTGTGGCCTCGGCAGGGACGAGCAGAGGTAGTCGGGATAGGCCTCGTTGTCAATGGTGCAGAACACCAATCGAGACTGGTAGCCTGGTGACGACATGCATCCCTCGGTCACCTCATTTCGGAAAGACGGCGAATAATAGCAAATGGAGGATTGCAGTCTGACCTGATCCGCATTCCGTGCTGCAAGCGGACCACGACCCGTAGCTCCAGTAGTAGCCCTCTCTGGAGCGTCCATTAGGAAGGTAGTATTCATAGTCCACTCCCTGGTTAGGCTCTTGGCTGATCAGCTGAGAGGATTGAGTGGAACACAAACATTACTGGTCATGAACTTTGCCATTTCTCGACTACGTCTCCTCAGTGTTAGACCTTAGAGTTGTCGGTGCGCTTCTTTTAATGGAACTTGCTTTAAAAAAACTACTCAAGGTGAGTGTTGGAATTACCATCTTCCATTTTCTTCATTTTATTTACGAAAAAGACCTCTGTTTTGGTGGCAGCTTACCTCAACAACAAGTGGCTCAGTGGTGGGACCGCGGCCAATGATGGTCTCTGGGATGTTTTCCCCCTCAGCGCCTCGCTGGTAGTAGAGCATGGTGCCACCAATGGGTGTCGCCCTCGAAAACTCAATTACCCAATGGCCATTGAGGTAGTACTCTCCACGCAGGTTCTTGACCGCTGATCATACACAGTTAAACTTGTTTTAGGCAACAGAATTATGTCCAGACGCCAACAGGAAAGCTGCTCCCGGTGAATTCCGGCTCATCTGATTCGGATTGAGTCAAACACAAACTCACCAAGGTAGTTGCGTGTGGGAACCGTCTCTCTGATGCTGATGGTGGTGGCTCCAACAGGGATGATGAACATCTGGTTGTAGCCTGGGAGGAGAATGGAGGACAAACGGGGGGCTAAAGAACCTGGCACGGGTTCAAAAAAGAAGAGGCTGCCTGTATTTCCACAACAGGCAGAGTGACTCAATAACAATGGCCACCCAGCGACCCTCGACGGGAGAAAGCGGCCGCGAAAAACTTGAGGGATAAAAGGATCGCAGCTTGCGAGGAAACCGTCGTCTGAGCCCACCACCAGCAGTGGTATGAGAATCAGGCCCTCAGTTAAGGGACATTTTACTTCCCTAACCACTCAGTCCAATGACGAGCTTTTGCTGTGGAAAAGGAGCTGCATTATCCCTTTAGCCTGAATAAGCAGGTAGAACCTCATACCAGTTGGCAGGCTGCGCACAGTGAAGCTGTTCTTGACGAGGTAGCAGGACTGGCCATTGCCCCCGCACTGCAGGCAGGGGTCCTCATGCTGAGGAGACTCCAGCATGTTGTCACAGCCCAGTCGCTAACAGACAGGAAAAACAAGGGAAATTAGCAGAAAAGATAATCATATTCAAATGACACCCCATGCTATATACCACTTATACTTTCCCAAAGAAATGACAAAGTTAGCTAGATCCATATTAAGTCTTGCAGAGTATTAGGTGGAGTTAGGTGCCAGTTGCATGCACAAAGCTTGGCATCAATACACAAAACACTTGTTGAGATAGGACATTACTCCCAGTTTAGATACTTTTCTCAAGATTGATTTTCTGTAACATGTGGTTTAAATGACATCAGATTTATTTTGCAAGGCTTATTAAGGATAATCGTTGGTGACAATTTTGGAAGAAACAATATCCGATTTGGCATTAAATGAGTTCAGTTCTTCGCATGAGTTTACTTGACTAGTTTGTTTAAAGAAAACTAATGTTAATCCTCTCTAGATTCAAATTCTGATTATATATTCCTGGTATGTGTCTTTCATTTTGATTGGATGTCAGGGACATGTCCCCCCCCCAAAAAAAATTATTTGCCTGAGGATTTTCTGGTCCTATTCTGATTCTGAAACATTTGTATGGCAGATGTGATGAGGAGCTTTGAACTCAGTTTGATCCAAGGACTCTCAATCACTTGAAATTTTGCATATGATTTAAAAGCACTAACTGTTGGAGCTCTCAAAGCGCTCAAAGCGTTTAACTGCAAAAGCAGTAGCAAAATGTCAAAACACCATGGTCCCACAGAGTTTACGACTGGACCCAAGCTGTAAGCCCTGAGAGGAGCAGCCTCCAGCTGAGGAGGTTACAGAGGTGTGATGTCGGGGGGCCGAACAGACGAGGTGTTTTATGAAGAAAAGCTTTCATGGTGAAAGTAATCTTTCATCCTGCCGATGAGCTCCTCTAACTGTGTCCTGTTTTATTTACAAAGCAGAAACGTGAACCTTGAGCTCAACGCTGGTATGAACTGAAGCGATAATACTGCTGTGTTTTTTAATTGTGTCCGTAAAAAGGATAGAATTTATGTCTCTGGACCTGATTTGATTTGTTTGTTTGTTAGAATTATTCACGCCAAATGAGCGCCAGTCATTGAGAAATCCCGGTCAAGCACGGCCGTTACATGAGGCCAAGTTAAATAATCAGGGACTCGTCTGACAGCCACAGCATGTTGGAACCAAAGAAGTATAAATCTTTTTTTTTTCAATGACAAATATGAACTTAAAGCATAGCACTTACTGTAAGAGGCTAAAATGCCCCTCTGGAATGAGCCGTTAATCACAGGGCTAAAATGAGCCATAAAACTCACTGGAACTTCATCTCCGATTGATGCCAAGCTGTCCTTTTAAACCCCCATCCAGTTCTTCTATTTGAGTGTGTATGTGTGTGTTCTTGTGTTACTTTCCTCATAAAACTACCTTGCAAACTCCATCCACACAAATATCCCTCCGTCCCGGGTGACAGGGCGTACCATCCACCACAGCGCTGCGGTGCCGGTAGTAAAAGCTCTCCCCTCTCGGCATGCAGTTGAGCTCACAGGGGTTCTCAGCTGTCGGAGAGATGAGTTTTATTTTACAACTTTAAGTACTTAAAGTTGTAAGAGATCGCAGCTGTTGGGGATGTCGTCACAGGGGAAAAATCCCACTCAGAGTTCCCGTTTTCCTCCGTGATTTATAGCGACTGGAGCTGGTGTGTGGGCATCGAGGGCCAGCACGTGTTCACCATTCAACAGGCGTGTGTGTGTGTGTGTGTGTGTGTGTGTGCTGAACGGTGAGCGCAATTCTCACCTCCGTAATACGGGAGCCACTTGTAGCGTTTGCCTTGGAAGTCGGTCCCGTCGAACTGAGCGCACTGCTCCTCCCGGAAGTCCCTGGATCCTTCCGGGCAGTCCTGAGTGGCCCGGTGACGTGACGCAGAAAGGTCGCGGACACAGCAAAATCATGACCCGTTTCAAGACTGAGACGGTTATGTTACTGCCTCATTTGTCAGGATGAGGTCTTAAAAGTCTATTCTAGAGACACATTAACTGACCACACTGACATAAATAGGGAGCAGATCAGGAGAAAAAGATTAGGTTATTTAAGATATGGATGTTTCACCTGGATGTTACATGAGCGGTAAGACTTGTCTGGTCCCACACAGTTGTGTCCTCCATCTGTCCTGTGGGCAAAGAAAGGTAGAAATGTATCAATTCAATATTCCCAACATAAACATCTCTGACACTTACTGTTAAGTGCTACACATTCTAGTGTCTAAATACATTTATTTTAAGGTATGGTCATTAATGGGCTTCATTGTACCTTTGTGAGGCTGTAAGAGTTGATTACTTCCATAAGAATTCCCAGAATTTCTCAAGTTAGTCCATTTTAAAGTGTCTTTCAAGTGGTTTGTCATAGAGAAGACTGTAGAAACATATTTTCAGAAAACCCTGTTCAGACGCCTTTAAGGCCAGTTGATTTTCACTGGAGGCCTTTTTGTTCTGCTAAAGTTTTTTGGGCTCCAACTCAAATCAGCATTGATGCGCAACACAGCAACATAGTTATTTTCCCTGGTATCAGTTCAGTCTTGCTCTCCTCATACGGCTTGGAGGATTTGTTTTTTTTCCATTCTTAGCCCACAGAGGCAGAAGCAGTTATTTTTTTTGTTTTTTGTTATGCAGGTAAAGATTAAGGAGAACTTTCCAGTTTCTTACTGTGGGACAAATCACGAAATGACTGGGCGTGAGGGATCATATGCAAATACAGCTCAGACAGTCTGTGAGTTCAGAAATAACAAGTCTCAGGTCTGATTTTAAGCTGCGTTCCTCTTTAATCTGCAGCTATAAAAACATCTCGGCACAGCAGAAGTTTCCACATCAAAACTCAACCCAGAACTCTGCGCAAACATCTTCGGCACACTGCGAGACTGCAGCTTGCTCTTCCACCCTCCATTTCAGCCCCGCTGATACCTCGTGATTAAGTCACCTCCATGAGTACCTGCCCTTAAGCCTAAGAGCAACACACGCTCCTGTCAGCACGCCACGGCTGAAACCGCAGCACATCCAAACAGCCAGCCGAATGCAAAATCAAGCGTCAGACTTTCAGTTTCCAGTCAGGCGAGACAGAAATGTGGAAGGGGACGCTCAGTTATTGACACGGAACTACTGATTGCCCAAAACTGGAATAACTGAGAGAATGAGAGATTGTGAGTCTTCCAGTTAAGGTCCTTTCATGTTTAAATGTGTTGAAACGATGGGAGTTCCTGTAAAGCACCGCGGTGATTCAACAAGCCAAATAATGGTGCGCCAACATGTGATTCAGACAGACCTGGCAGGCAAGATGTGACAAAGTTAAGTCAAGTGGGGAGCAGTGGGCGGGGCTTCTGTCTGTTACTCATCCTTATTGAGGAAAGGGAAAAAATGTTCTTTATCAGACTCCTTGACTCACTGACTAACTGCATGGACATGTCGCAAAAAAACAAGGAAAAAAAAGCCCTTTTATCGTGTTCCCCCAGAGTTATTACTCTAAGAGGTGAGTACATTGTGATGGGCCTTTAATGGCAGTAAATGACTGAGCTGATGGAAAAGAAAAAAATTTTAACAGCCATCTTTTGTCAGGCACTCACGCAAGACAAGAGTCAAGCAACGTCTTAGCTGCCGCATTTGATCGAAGTTTGAGATTTTTTGGTTGTATTCTTCTTACATACTTATACTCTGTGACATTTCAGAGTATGGTTGCATTCTACTCTGTGATCCCAGCATCCATCGGACACTTAAAAGCTTAAGTATCCTTCACAAATCAGATCTGCAACTTGTCACTGTGTCATTGTTTCAAGCAGAGATTTTTTTCTAAAACGTCTTAGCTGGGTTTCTCTCAACCCTGTGGGTTCAAAGGTATGTCTTTAAAAAGGGGCAAAGTCTTTGAGCAATATTTTCCCAACTTTAAGATGACCGTAATCATTTGATGAGTTTGAGAATATAGAGAGATCCAAATACAGCCCTTTTCGTAAACTCTGTGGCGTCCGTTTCTCAGCAACAGAGGCGGAAAGGAAAGTTCCAGTTCATACACCTTTGTCTGACTCTGAAAAGCCCACATTAATTCAATACTCCGTCTGCATGAGTAGATAACAAGTAAATTCTTAAATTCAGAATTCCTGACCTCTACATGTCAGTTTAAGGCTTTTTTTTCAATCACATGTGAAACATTAGAAATGAAAGAAAAAGGTGCTAGGAAAACATTAAAACTAGAGCACAAAATTTAGTTTCAGGACCTCATGTTTCCACCTTCATTATCTTCCTTTATTCTTTTGATCTCCTAACCAGCAGTAGCATAAAGAAGCTTGTGACTGGTGGGAAAAATATAAAAACTTACAGTTTAATTTCATTAAACGGAGCACATTTCTCAATGCTGGAACATATTCTCCTTAAGTTACCTGCGCTTTTGCCCGAAGGACCCGGCTACCCACCACCTCCCACATCATAAATACAGATGACTTTATGCATTACATGAGGCAACATGCCAGCTGGATTCCAGCAATTACAGCTGTGAGTACAACATTTACTAAGTCAGCTGGCAGCCGCACTCGGCCCGGCTTCAGCCTGTCTACTGGGCCAGAATAAACAGCTTTATCAAAATGACTCCTTCTGAAAAGCAAAAAAACATTCACGCAGCACACTCTGAACTTTTGTTGGTTTTGGAAGCGCTCTTATGGCTTTCCATTGCCAAGCTGATCCTCTTCGGCAGCCAACACCCAACTAAGAAAAGTCTCTTTAGAGCCAAGGGGGCCCCTCCCAGCAGAGCGATCTGGATGTAAGACAAGCCCACATCCCCATGGCTTCAGGGCGTTCTTTCACCGTCAAGATACAGACTGTGCACCTGAACCTCCCGATTAGCTTTGTGCGTACAGGGGGGGACAAAACGTGTGCGTTTAATCTGGGTTTCACGATGAGACGAGGCTTGTTTCTACCCAAGAGATTCCAGTCCTGGCTCTTGAGACTCGGCCTTTACTATTTTAAGTCTGCCAAATGGCACTACGGTGGCACTAACTACCGCTTGGTCCTGAGAAAAAAGTACCACTTAAGAACCGCTGCGCTTGTGTAAAGAGAGAACCTTTTGGAATTCGGCATTTTCTTAACCATGGCAGGTGTTTTTAGGTCCTGCTCAACAAGCACGCATCGATCTATTTCAACCTGCCCTGAACTGGCTCTCTGACCAAATCTAAGGGTGTGAAATGAGACAGAGCATCGGGTAGCAGACTTACCTGTGTGTGATACAGCGTCTGCTCCTCATGGTCACGCCGCCGCCACAGCTGCGACTGCACTGACCGTACGGGCCCCACGAGTCCCAGTAGTCTGAGCTTGGCACCTGGACGGGAGGACATAGAAATTTAGCAAGCTATTTAAGCTATAAAGCTGCCTCTACCAAACTAAATATCCGAGAACCTCGCGGGGCTCAAAGTACGTTGCTGTAGCCACTCCTGTTCATTTACCGCCCGAAACGGTTGCTGACTTGGAACATTTAATTAATATTTTTGCCTTCTTTTTCTTATGTATGCTGCACTGCTTTGCTCTGTGATATTTCATGTCCAACGGGATTCTCGGGAAAGAAGAATAAGTCACAGATTTTTACTAGTTGCAGTTGTACCCATCTTGAAATACGTATGCCCCCTAATTTTTCCATTACCCCAGCTTTCTTTATGTGCACAAAGTAATATAAATGTCCAACCGAGGGGGATTTACATGGAAAGAAAAGTCACTTTGTGACTTTGGCTGCAGTTTTTGTGTTTTTTCATTGGTGTACAAAGGATCCACTGAGTTTACCATGAAGGCCGGAGCCAAAAGGAGCTGGAGAGTCATCAGGGGCAGCAGCATCTTCACGAATCCCCGTTAAACCTAAAAAATTAAATAAAAGACACAGAGAAACAGTAGTTAGTCACCAGGAGGAGCCAGGACTGCGAGGGGCGATGCGCTTACTCATGTAAGACGGGCTCAGGGGAGAGAAGACTGCAAGAGGTCTGGGAAGAAAAACTGTTGTGGCTGAGAGCTCTGTACACAGCAGCACGGCTGCCCCTGCAGCATTTCCTCAAACCTCTCCAAGCCCATAAATCAGTTTGTGCAGCAGTCTTCCAGCGCTGATTATAAATCCGTAAACAGCCTCTTCTGCGGTTTGTTTTTCAGCTGCTGGCGAGTAATTGCTGTATCTGACAAACATGACTCAGGTTAGTGGATGCTGTGATTATATTTATGTTTCGCTTTTAGATTTTTTTTTTTTTTTCACTAACGGGCCTCCCGTAGTGTGCAAATAATCCAATTAAAATAATTCTCATTGGAGCCCCAACCTCATATGCTGGAGAGACTCTTTGCTTTTTCTTTTTTTTTTGTGGGCTAAATGCAGAGCTTCCTGCCTCCTACGAGTACAGGAAAGGGCCCCTGCCGGAGCTGCCTGTCCACCTCTGACCTGTTAGAGTGGCCCCTGCCGGGACGAAAAGCTGACCCGCTGTAAACGAGCGGAGAATCAGGGAGCGACGGCTGTCCCCGGGCCAAGGGGAGGACAGGGAGTCATCCTGTCTGCCCCCAACACAGACATCTGAGAGAGTTGTGTCTGGACCTGCAGAGACCGTCCACCCCTGAGCCGCTCCGCTGGACAGAGGGGCTTTCTATGGACTGACTGGACGACACTCATGGCCCACAGGTGCCCACATTTGAGACACTGGACCTGAAACTTGAATCGTTACCTGCTTTATCTGAGGGGAATCTTGTTAACACGCCTCTAAAAGAGACTGAAAAACGCCCCGGCTTTTGAGATATTCTTGCACCACCGTTGTTCTACTCATACATAGAGCACCCTGGGGTCATTTCATGCTTTTCATCTAACCAAATTCACATTTATTTTGCTTGTCAGTCAGCAGGGCGTGCGGTGACTTGAGGGAATGATTTCTCCTATTAAGACATCTTAAAAGCAGCTTGTGTAAAACACACATTTCTGATCCACATGGAGACCTGTGCACAAATGCTGACAATGACACCTTTTAACTTCTGGTGATGGTTTTAAGTCACTTAAAATGAGAAAAAAATCATCTTAAGGGCGCGTTTCTTCAGCATAAACATGAATCCTTCATTTAAAAAAAAAGAAAACTCGTTTTATGAGCATAAATTCAGCTGATATACCGGACGGGCAGCTTATCCTGAGTTAAAAGCGGGTGTAAAATCACTCACCCCGTTGCGTTGAGCGGCTTTAAAGGAGTCCTGGTCTGCTGACAGCTGCGCTCCTCCGGACGCGTTCTGAGGAGAGACGCAGCGTGCTGATATATGAGGAGGGCTGTCTGGCTGGGAAACCCTTTTGTCACCCCCTCCACCACCCAACCACCACCACCACCCACCCCTCCTCTGTCTCTGGTTCTGTTTGTCTCTCTCACGCCCAACAGGAAACCGACAAGGAGAGGAGAAAGTCGCCCCCCCCCCCCCCCCCCTCAGACAGAGATGGGGATCTTTCACGCCCACCGTGTAATTTTAGCCCGTAAAAATAACAGTGTGTGTCCACTTGTTTTCAAGATCTGCGTTTGCGTATTGTGGGGGAAGTTTTAGAAAGAAAGAAAAAAAAAAGTTTGTGCACTTTGGTCTTCATCACTGTTCCACCGCAGTGCGGCGCGTGCAGAACAATTCATTCCAGGGCAGATAGAAACACATTTAAACACCAGATTGTCGGAGAAATTGCGTCAACTTGTGGAGCCAGTGTAGTTTTGCACCACAGCGAATGGATTCTAAAAATCCAGAGATGGCAAAGCATATTGAGTGGATCAGTTTTATTCCACGTGGCCATTACGCAAAAATAGGCAAGTTGTTGGTTCATGTGAAACTTTACCCAGTGCCTTTTTCTCTGCATATTTCTGCATCAATCATAAATCCTAAGCAGGGATCCTGTTTAGTTTGATGTGTTTTTTTCCGATCTGAAGGATCCCCTGCTGAGTTAAGACGACTTTGAAATATCTGCGACTCTTGGAGGGAGTTTTGCGCCAACACCACCGGAACTGAGGGCATCCATAGTTCTTCTAATTAGGTTTGTGGGGAATATTTCTAAGTTAAAACCTCAGGAGGAATTTTTTTGGACCACACAAGTCCAGCCCTATAGTCGGAGCTTAGAGGTGGCCATCACCACCTTGCCAGCCCTGTGGCCAAAACCCTCCCACCAAAAGTACTTCTTGTTCCCTCTGAGCACAAATACTTCTCATGTACGCTTAAGTAATATCTTAAAACGACGTTGTGGGTGTGTATTTACAAATTAGACAACAAATGAATTCTTATCACTTACCCACATAAATCAAATGTAGTAAAAACTGCAAAACTGGGTGTAAAAAACAGCTAAGTTACTTTTTTAAAAAAAAAAAGATACATCTCAGATGACAAATACATTTTTCCTAAGCTGAAAATCCAAAGAAAAACATCAATGCAAGGAACACAAGATTGAACAAACTAAGAAATATGTTTGATAATCTTTGTACATTTCCAATGAGGAATCACTACAGGCAGTAAGATAGTGAGATTATTTAGTACCTTATGAGCTATTGTTAGACCTTAAACATAATTCACATTAAAGCAGAAGTTATTCGTGATGAATGATGGAATTCATATACAGTATTGACTGCATTTGGAACATGATCAGGATGTCAGGACGAAAGAAACAGCGTTACCTTCTGCACATCACCTGTTCCCTGTGGACGCTCCTGGAAGGCCTGGACAAGCTGACCTGAGTCTTGTGAGACAAAAACAGTTTGTCCAGGATTTAGGCCATAAGAAATCTTTCCATTGTCATCTACCACAGCTATTGGGACAGAATGCGTGACCATATCGTTACTATTTCTGCCTCACAGATGAAGTCTGGGTCAGCCAACTCTGTCCCATTTGTAAAAAAAAAAAAAACAGCCACATCAACCACAAGAAAACATATTTTTTTTCTTTTCTTTTTTTAAAATTATGCAACATTACCCAACCACTTTATTTGACATTGTTGATGGCTCCTCGCTGTGTCTTTGCTTGGCTTCTCTTCAGCACAACACCCCCACAGGTGTCCAGGGAACATGAGACTTATCTAAGCATTTCAGGACCAGAACAAGTGGGATTTTCATGGGCTTTCTCAATAAATCACAAAGTCCTCTTCAACCAGCACTCTCGGTTTCATTTAAACCAGTTTTGTGTTTCAACTCCTGATGTGTGTGTGTGTGTGTGTGTGTGTGTGTGTGTGTGTGTGTGTGTGTACGTGTATGTGTGCATGTGACTTCAAATGTAGTTCTTTTGAAGTTGGTGGGCTTATAATACTGGCGATAATTAAAACCTTTTTTCACTGAAAAACTTTGTGCAAAACTCAAATTATTTACCAGTGGAGTTTCTTTTATTTCTAAATGTTTTATTCTGACTGATGACACAGAATATTTGGAATAATTAAAAAAAAAACTGACAACCATATCAATCCAAACAAGTCAAAACTACATGTAAACAAACAGAGAAAGGGGATCATTTGGGGTTTTAAAATAACAAGGAAACCACATAAGCAGTGTTATGTTTAAACATCTGCCAGTATGTTTCCTTAAAAAGAATTTCCTCTTTGTGCCCCCCCCCCACCCCCCCCTCTTCCAGCGGTTAGGTTTTTAAAACATTCTAACTGACCTCTGAAAACAAACACCTCAATCATCCAAAATGATGCTGTTACGGGTTTATGTCATAAAAAAAAAGTCATCAGCCTTTTTACAGTTTAAGTTTACATAACTTTTTGGGTTTGGAATTCATCTTGGGGGGGTTTGGGGGGTCTGAAGCAGCGGGTAGAGCCACTGTGGTCTCACCGAACCCTCTTTCACATGTTAGTGAACCAAAGAAAAACAGATTCAACACCAGATATGCCACCAAAGTCGTATTTGATAAAGGAGGTTGTTTTGGCTGCTCACAGCGTGACGTCGCTGTACATGTGTGAGCCGCCCAGATTTAACGAGGCGTTGGTACGACAGTCACTTCAAACAGCACTCAGCAGTGAAACGCTGTAGAATCTCCAATCTAATTTTGCACAATTTTACATGCAATGCTGTATTTTGTTTGTATTTTTCCCCTATTAATTCCACTTTTTTATTCCAATGCCTTATTTATGAACACATGCTCATCCCCACTAAGTTATTAACTGATCTTATTATGTGTTAACACACACAAGACTGGGATTTGAATCTAAAGGGTCTGGAATTAGGCTGAAAAAGATGAAAGATCAAGATTTTTTTACGCTACGAGGTGTTTTTTTTTAAAAATACTTCTTTAAAAAGAACTATCAGGCTTGTGATAAAATCTTATTTGATACTTAATTTAGCAGAGATTAAGCAAAAATCCCCTTTGCCATGCATATCTGATGAAACTGAATTCACTGAAAGAATGATATAATTTGTGGTTTAGATAGTTCTTAATAACCCAACATGAGGCTGCAGTTTATAAATGCTGCACAGCTCTAACAGAACTGCTTTGGAAAAAGATTATGTACAGTTATAATAGTTAGCAATATAAAGTTTTTAAAAACTTTTTTGTATTTCAATATGATATGTTAAATACTGGAAATATACATTTTCCGTTTTTCTTTTAAGGCCGACTCCCCCCTGCTCAGCTCTCACTCTTTGTTTGGCTCATGCCAACATTTTGTGGGGCGTGACCCGGCTGTGTGACACTGTGATGTCACTAAGTGTGCGAGGAAAAGCCAGGGCTCAGAACGCGGTGTTTCGAGAAGATTAGGAACAGTATCTGATTTGCTTTAGGCCAAGCAACTTTGTACATTTGCCTCTATACTGAAAGAGCCATATGAACGGGCAGTGAAAAGAAAAAGCACACGAAAAGATATATATAAGATCTGTTTGATACATTTTTTATGTGGTTCATGAACACCACAGAGGGGGACACAAGTGATTCTCAGTTTAACTGATGATATAAAGAATTTAAGCATGATTAAATACATCAAATACAAAAAAAAACAGCATTTTTGCCTTCTAATGCCTTCTTTTTTTCAGAGACCTCAAACAAAATCAAACCTGACAATTCTGGGTGTACAGGATCAGGCATTTTTAGCCTTTGACTTAGCAAAGGCCAAAAATAGATGACCACCCACTTCAAGAAATACATCCAGGCTGTGATTCAATAAAAAATCTTTACGGGGCTTTTAGCATCCCAGTTACAAGAGTGTTGTTTTAATTACAGGAGCCTAATGAGCACAAGACCTTATGCATTTCAAACAGATTCCATTTTTTCCACATCCACATTTCATAGAGACCTTTAGTTTTGGCTCCTAGTTATTAACTCTAGACGTGGCTTTAAAAAGGAGCTCTAAGCCGCAAGGTTTAAGTTACATTTAAATTACTGAGCTCTACATCCATTCCTCCACATAGAAAAAAGAAAATCTATAGGTTTGGGTAAACAACTGTGGCCGGTTTAGCCTACATGCCCACCCAGTCCTAAAAAAAAAACAACAAAAAAAATCTCCCGCAACGTGTTGTTTTCCCTTTTTTTTTTTTTTGCTTTGTGTCCACTTTGGGTTTCTCCTGCGCGTCGGCCCCTCAGAGCTGCCGGCTGAGCTTCTGCGCCTGCCGCTCCTTGGCGTTGAAGGCGTACTTCGTGTCCTGCAGCTGTTCTATGATCTCCTTGGCCTCCTTCATCTCGGCCGTGAGCTGGCCGTACTTCTCCACCAGCTCCTGGTTCTCGCGGCGCAGCTCCACCACCAGCTGGCTCAGCTCCTCGCTCTGCCTCCCGCACTGCAGCTTCAGCTGCTCCATCTCCGACAGCGTCTCCTCCATGCGCTTCACCAAGCCCTCCAGCTTGTCCTTAGACATCTTAATTCAAAACCGGATGACCTTAGGTGGTTTTGATTTATGCGTTTGCTGTTTTTATATATATATATATGTATATAAAAGCTCCTCGGCTGTTTAGTTGCCCGTCTGGAGTGTTCGGAGGAAGTCTAATCCTCACTTTCTTGCTCATCTCACATGGAGCGGACGTCCCCTCCCTGCTCGCTAATCCCCTTAGTAGAGTTATCCCTGGAAACCTGTACCGCTCTCAGGTGTTACACAAAGCTACAGCGTCCCCGGCCCGAGTCCGCTCCGCTCCGTGCGGGGGCTAAACGTGATTGGCAGGTCACCCGGGTCCACCCTGTCGTCAGCAAACCAGCTTAAGAGCCTAGGAAGAAAAGTGACGTCCGCCTCCGGTGGCCGCTTTTCCACTCGCCGTTCGAACAAAGGCCTTCTTCGTCCTCCCGCTTCTTGTTTTGGGTTTTTTTATTTTTTTATTTGTCTGCTGAGTACAACAAACAAACAATGAAAATTCCTCTGGAGCTCCCAGAGAATCCCAGTTCAAACACGGGAAGTGCCAGACGCCTTCTCGGATCCGGTTGACGGGAGTGATGTGGATCTGTTGGCCGACCCAGAAATGATTAAGGACTTAGAGGAAGCCCTAATAAAGGGAAACCGAATAGCAGAATAAGATTGGGTGTTTATTCCCCGGGGGGGTGGGTCACGCTGGGGTAAGGGGGCCCAGACAGTTTCAAGTGCTAGGTGCAACTTAATCCCAACAGAACAGGTGTCTGGAATACAAGTGAGTCTTAAGGAATTAACTCCAAAGCTGCTCGATGGCCGAGCAGCAGCCGGAATGAGGCCTCGCGGGGAGGGGGGGGGGGGGGCAATGGTTAGGTAAGTCACAGCGTGAGGCTGAACATTTTGGGGAAACTGCCACGCCGTGCCGCCGTCCCGGGCCAAAACGGTCCCCATGGCGACGGCTAATGCGAGCGGCGCTCCCGGCCGACGGCCAGCGGGCGCCCCTGGGCCAGCTGGCAACCGGGCAACGACGCTGTCGCCCGGCACGCCAAGGAATTCCCGCAATGCTCCCAGCGCCCGCTCTGCGCTGGCTTCCCCTCGAGGGCTGACTGGCGAGCGCACGGGTTCCAGCTGGAGAGACGGCGGCGGCGGGCAACTGTACGCAAACGCTGACAAATGTCTTAAAAACCGACCTCTGGGGGTGTTGAATTGTTATAGATCCTGACCTTTGACCTTTCGGTGCAGGTGCAACAGAAGTATTTGAAGTGTTGCCGCGCAGGAATGAGTGAATGCAACTAAAATGAGCCCGGTTTATCTTTGCATAAGCTGTATATTATGCGATTTAATAGGAAGCTATCCACAGAATTTTATCTTTTGTCACCTTTTTTTTATTTTTTCGACCAATTGCAGCAGAGGCACATTTTAACTGGATACAAAAGTGGTTCAAATGTGTCAAAGGCACAATTTTTTTAATGAAAATTTGAAGTTTGTGCTGTTGCCTGCACGCTTCATGTCACAGTCCGGCCGCAAGGTTTTAAACTTAATTTAATCGTTTTCTGAAGCTGCGGAACTTTAGCATAAAAAAACAAACAAAACAATTCAACCTAACCAACGCAAAGGTAGAAATTCAGCTCCATTTTTAATGACAAATTTCAAATCCGATTTTAAAAAAAAAAAAAGAAGCTATTTTCTTTTTTTTTTTATTCAAAAAAAGAACATCATCTCAGTCAGAATCAGTTTGCATAACACACATATTCTTGTTAAGGACGGGGAAAAACGAAAAAAAAAAAAAAAAAAAAAACACCAAACATCTTCCTTTAAAAAGTAAAGAAGAAAAAAAAAGCAGCCTTAGAACAAATACCACTACAACGTTCCCTCTGGAGCACTTTTTCCTCTGCAAGCGTGAAACGACAGAAAAGCGATCAGCGCAGCTGGTCCTCTTTCAGGCAATCTTTTCCCATATCGCTCACAAAGTTTCTTTCTTTTTTTTTTTTTTTTTAAATTCAAATAGCATTAAAACGGTTGGTTAAGCCAACGATGCTCGACGAGCTTCATCCCAAAAAGTTTTTGAACAATTCCAAATGATCAAATGAAACTGCATCTATTCCCGCGTTAAAACAACTGCAAACCATTCCAAAAGATGTTTCGGCGTCTTCGGGCGGCCGCTGCTGCTGACGTCCAAAAAGTGTCACGTCAGCATATTTTGGGAAACAAAATAGAGGGGGTGGGGGGGAGCGGGTCTGTGTGTGGTTTAATGTCGCATAGTTCCAAACAGCACCAGGCGGGCGTCGTGAGGGCAGCTGCAGCCTAAAGGTTCAGAGTCCGTGACCAGATGACCACAACTTACAATCCTTGGACAGGTTGAGAGGAAATGAAAAACAACAACAAAACAGAAAAAAAAAAAAGAAAGAAAATTTGAAAACACCGTAGCCGCTGGCTGGGCTCTGACCCCTGAGGGGACGAGGCAGGGCTTAAACAGTGAATGGTTTAGCCTTTGTCACGCGGTAACAACAGCTACTGAAGCGCCCTTCAGCAAGGCACTGGACCTCCAGCGGACATGCTGGCTTGTAGTCGCCGTTTGTCCTTTCCTCCCTCTCTGGCGTGGTGGCGGTGGGTAGGAAAACTGCCGACTCGACGCCACAGAGGATACGCCTCAACGCTTGACGTCAGCTTCTTGCTCTTTGAATTTGAAAGAAGTGGAAAGGAAAGGAAACGCTCGCCCTGGTGGCTGATATCTCAAACGTGATCCAACTTTCTATTTAAGGGCCGCTTGGGTTATTCCCTGGGGGCTTGGGACTTTAGCCAGAGGAGGGGAGGGTGGCTGTTCTTCTCGCGAGGCCTGAAAAATAACGACTCATTGTGGGAGTTTGGATCCAAGTCTTCTCCCACCTCCGTGGATACCGCCTCGGCGTCCCTGAGCTAGGCGCCCGCCGCGCGGCCCTGGGACCGATCGATGGGGACGAGGTCACTCTGAGTGGGAGGCGCGTTTCAGTTGTTGGCGTGAAAGTGAAATAAAAACATGTAAGAACAGCTGTAGCCGATCAGGGGAATGGAGAGGGGCGGGGGATGGGGGGCGGGTGCCCTCTTCTTGGCTCAAGAAAAAGATAGGCTAAGCAAGAAACAACTTAGGCCCCGGCATTGTGAGCTCTGAGGAGGTGAGCGGGCGGGTGGGTGGAGGTGGAGGGGGTGGTGCTGCGTTGTCCTCTGTAGGAGCGCTCTGGGGCCGTGCGGGCGACGGGGGGGGGGTGGTCGGCGAGCCGCTAAATGTAGAACTGGTGCAGCGCCAGCTTGTCCATGAAGGGCCGCACCAGGTTGTCGGTGGCGAAGTAGAAGACCAGGCCGAAAAAAATGGAGATGGGCAGCGCGGGCAGCGCCTTCTTGAAGATGGCGAGGAGGAGCAGGGTCAGACACAAGCCCTGCCGGCGAGAAGGGAAACGAGACAAGGCAGGGCACGGGGTGATTAGGATTCTGTTCCCGACAAGCTAATCTGGAACGGGTCGTTAGAACTGGGTTTTTTCCATAACGTGAGGTTACATGTTGTGCTGCGGAGGCCTGAAAATAAGCAAGTGCTCACTCACAATGAGGATGGCCACGAAGCAGGCCAGTGTGGTGTTCCAGTCGCCGCTGGCCGCGGCCGAGGCCTTCCCCACCAGCATGCTGTAGAAGATGAAGTCTCCCAGCCCCAGCTTCACGCCCCCTGAGAACACAGGAGGTCACCGCATTCAGGGTGTGGTCCACTCAGACTCCCTTTTCCAGCTCTGCCCCTCACTGTAATTACTGAGTGAAAGCGAGACCTGTGGGCCCGCGCTTAAAGAGCCAGGCACCCCGAATGGTGCCGACATGGAACCCAGCAATTGCCGTGAATAACTGCTTCCTAATGGGCGCCGACTAAAAACAGGAGCACACACACATATGTAGGAACATTCCTAAAGTGTGTTCAGGGAGAAAAGAACTGAAAGAAGATGATTACACACTGCGAGGAGGCAGAGAGTCTAAATATTTTAATGAGTTGGAATTATAGAGCCCAGCCTCATATTAGGGTTGAGGAAGGGGGTTAGCCTCAAAAAGGTCAAAATGTGATGCTATGACTCAGTTTTAAGAGCAAGATCAAGGAACATTTAAACTTTTTACCCATTTATTCTTTAGAATTGAAGATGCAAAAGTGAAAGAATGTTGATGAATTGAAGCTTCAACATAAAACGATAATTCTAGTCCCCTAGTGTGGGATTAATAAAATAATCTAATCTAAAGATGCTGTCAGTCATGTTTATCAGGGGGACACTTTATCAACAACAAAAAAATCAAAAACTGGCAGTTAAACTGCAAATGACCTGCAGATTTGTTTGATTTGAGAGACAAAAGAGCAAAGCTGCTGAATTTGCAACTATGTCTGAACGGTGTTTTCTGTTAATGAAGATTTAAATTAAATATCTATATGGAACACAAATAAAATGATGTAGATATTGTTGAGGGTGGAGTGTACGGATGCACCCAAAGCAAAACAAAACAAATGTCTCCAATGGAATGAGGCCATATTTTATTGGGGGCAGAAAGAGAAACCGCATTCGAGCAAGACTTTAAAAGAGTCCTCGGGCCTGTGTGAATCGCAGGTATTGACAGGGCCTTTCCATGTATGGAAGCTGCCTGTTCGGCAGGCAATGATGGAGCTGCAGCCTTTGAACTGAACACCGATAACACGCCTGATGGATCCTCTGCTCTGTGCTGCTTTTTTCCAAAAATATCGGGCCTCTTCAGAGGCACTTCCTCTTTCTTTTCTATCTCTTGTGGCTCTATCCCAATGGTTCTGATGACAAATTTCTCCCTGTACACCCCTGACACGATCACCGTTTTACTGGGTTCTGATTTCTTATTAAAAAAAGAAGAAATTTAAAACACGCCACTCACGTTCCTCGTCGTCGTCGTCTTCCACGGGGGGGCGGGTGGAGGGCATCTGCTGGATCTCCCGCCTGGTGTCCTCTGTGGTCTGCAGGGGCCCCAGCTGGTGCTGCTGCTGGCTGACCCAGGACGAGGTGAAGCCCCCGTCGTCCTGGGACAGGCTCGAAGGCGCCGGGGACGCCACTGCCGCCGCCGCCGCTGCTGATGAGCCACGCCAGCCGGGTCAGGGGACGGTGGCACATTTAGGAGTAGGATTTAAGGCGCTTTGGAGTCCAAACTCACCTTCTTGAGCCTCTGGTTGAGGCAAAGCCGCCTCTGCGGAGTTCCTCTTTGGCCGTTCGGTGTCTGCCATGTTGACAAGCCACACCATCGTAGCTGGGGAGGGGTTGGAGACAAAAAACACAAGAGGAGTGATGCTCAATTTCTCAAAAAACTGCATAAATATAAAAAATAAATACAGAAACTGAATAGGAATATGTCACATGAGTCTTTTGAAGCTTTTAAACCACACTTCAGTTTTAAGTTTGGGGATCTGTAAAAGCATTTTTCAGATTCACAGAGCAAAGCTCCAGTTAAAATATCACAGCGGATTCCAGAATCAGGTGAAAAAGATGACATGACTTTAAGTGTCAGCTGGTTTGATGGACCATTTGGTGCATGAGGGGAGATCTGAATTCCGTCTCTTAATCAAAACTATTTTTTTCTACTTGTAACTGAATCCTTTGCAGAGTTCAAACTGGGTTTCAACATAATGTTTTCTGGTTCTGGGACCGTTGTCCATCTTACAGGAGTAGATGAGAGCCGGGAAAATGGGTTCATTTCTCTCCTGGGCCGTCTCAACGAGGATCCTCAGGGGCCCTTTGGGACAGAGCACCGCCAGCAGATCTGGGAGATGAAAGGAGACAGACAAGTCGGATAAGTCACCTCAGCCTCCGAGCACGGGCTTTCAGTCCTGACATTTGTGATAGCAGCAGGCTCCAGACACCCAAAATTCTGCTCTTCTTAGGGTTCCCTTCCTCCTTTAAAGAAAAGAGTGCCACTGTTTCACCATCTCAACACTAAGTCAAACAATTTAACAGAATTCATTTGGCCAGTAAAGCAAAATCAAATCCACAAACTCATCAGTCCAGTTTGGATTTTTTTTGAAAATGTGTTAATATTTATGGTCTATAGACACATCCCTCAGATATCATTTTTAGCCGTCATCAAGGTGTTAAAGATGTTTTTTTGTCTAACATGGTGCAAAAGATATCCAAAGTTTGTGTTGACATTCTCTTATCAAGTGCTAAAGGGAACCAGATGACAGGTCAAAAAACATCTTCAAAGGTCGGAGGTGGGGGGGGGGAATCCTGGAGGTCAAAAAGTGGAATGTGGGGGGTTTTACCGTAAACAGATATGACGGCTAATATGAGCCAGGCGGTCCACTCTGGCAGGTACTTGATGAAGACCAGCGCCATCAGGGCGCTGATCATGATGAGGTAGGCCTGCTGGAGCCGCAGAGGTCCCTTCCAGTGAATGCACATCATTCCCACCACCCCGAAATTCCAAATGATTATCGCCAGGGTGAAGTAATCCATGGCCACGTTGTAGGTCTTGAAAACCTCTCTGTGGGGAGGGCAGAGATGGAAATGTTTTCTGCCGCATTGGAATAAAATAATTTAAAAAACCCAACCGGAAATTGTTCGGGGAGTGTGTGGCTTACTTGAGGTAGATGTAGGAGAAGAAGAAGAGCAAGAGGAGGGAGGAGAGGAAGAGCCAGCCTTGGATCACCTGAGAAAGCAAAGAGCAGAGTCACTGATGTACTGCTCTGGCAGCCTTTAGTTCCCATTAGCCTGAAAGCTCTCACTGGAGAATGAAACCAAGAATTAATGGGGTCATTTCAATAGTGGGAGCTGTGATGGAACAATAGGTGACTTCACTGATGAGGTCTGACGTTACAGTTGTTAAATAACTGTTAGTCATGACCCTGTTCATTCATTCCGGTTTGCCCTTTAAAGCCATCTTTTCATCGATGACCCGGCACCATCAAAAGGTTGCCAAGAAATTGGAATCCGATGGTGCTGGTGGTGCTTTTGGATTGAAAAGCCCCGAGTGCTGGACGCCGGGTGGAGAGCCTCTTCCCACTAGGTGGCGTTTCCCATAAGCGGGAGTACGGCAGACTCTTTTCAAATCCACTGGGCCGATTCGATTTTGTGACTGTGTATGTGCACCCACAAAGAGGTGGCTGGGGGAGAGGAACCCTGGGGTATCACAGCTCAGACTTTTACTGTTGTGACCCGGTTCCAGATTAGCACTTTGAAAGAAAAAAAAAGGGAATGTAAATGGGTTATTC
Organism: Menidia beryllina; assembly: GCA_013363375.1. NCBI lineage: Eukaryota > Metazoa > Chordata > Actinopteri > Atheriniformes > Atherinopsidae > Menidia > Menidia beryllina. The sequence goes on along the minus strand of JABUIW010000011.1, from coordinate 3,868,697 downwards.
CCCCAAGCAGAACAGAGAAAGCCTGCTCTTCTGGTTATTTAAATTCCTGTTATCTGCACGGCTCCGCAGAAGAGGAAGCGCACCCATTTTCATTTAATCTGGTCTCCTGTTTATAGATTTTTTTTTATCATTTAAATCGATTTCTCCATTTAGGCGCCAACCTCCACCGTCAACAAAACCGCAGAGTACAGATTTGCGTGCGAATGGAAAGCCACCGGAAATGGATGCTTTCCACTGCAGCCGTGTTCCAATTACAAATGAAAATGTGGGTTTCAGGCATGGGCTGATGGTTGGTCTCTCACCTTGTAGCAGCGATACTTGTATAACAGCACCAGCACCAGAGTCATGACGATGATCACGGTGATCATGATGGTGGCGTTCAGGATGGAGTTGACTGCTCTCTGTGCTACCGTGTCTGTGTCTTCTGGGAACGGTGTGTAGATCCTAGAAAGGAGGGGGGGGGGCATATTACCAGCACACGTTAACACATCAGAGTCTGGAAAATGCAACAGGAGTTAGAAAAAGAGCAAAAAGAAGGTACCATATTGTCCGCACTATGAGGCGCACCTAAAAGCCTTCAATTTTCTCAAAAACCGAGTGCGCCTTATAATCCGGCGCGCCTTATATATGGATCCATATCGGGCCGCAACAGGTCTCGCAACTACGGGGAGCAGCCGCCGACTCCTTTTTTCCCCCGTAGAAGAAGTAGCTCTCGGTGCGTGCTGGGATATATGACCATGGATGGAAATGGATAATTTCCATTTGTGTGTGTGTGTGTAAAGACCCCAAAATGGCTCCTCTCAACGCAGAGCTTAAACTAGAGGCTATCAGCCTCGAACATGGAAATAGAGCAGCAGCTTTGTGGGAGTGAATGGAGTTGTCAGAACGCTGGTTTGTATTCTATTAATAAAGTTTGACGGACTTATCTGACTGTTTTGTTGACATTCCCTTTAGCGCAGCTGCATCTAGTAGATGCATAACGCAACCCCAGCCACTACTGTAGCTTCTATTCTATGAGCCTTACATATGATTTTCTTTTTAAAATAGGCCATTCATTTACAGTGCCCCTTATAGTCGGAAAATACGGTAATAGAAATATGCGAGTGCCCTAAACCTTAGAGGCTTCTGATGATGCATCAAAACTGTTACGTTTATGCACGTTCATACAGGTCTAGGCTCCACCTAGTGGTGATGCTGCTTCATTGCATGTCATTCAAACACCTGTGATATGATACTTTTTTTAAAAGAGAGAAGTGGCAGGAGGAATTCATGTGGTCTGGGGAGAAGAGGAACGGACTGGAATAATAATCCAACCACACTTGGCTGTGAAGTGGGTGAACCTGCACATATCTTAAATATACCCTGCAAAAGAGCCACCGGGTGCTTTTCCATTAATAAACTAAAGCACCCCTGAGTCACTTTAAATGTGGCAGTTTTAAGGACTGGCTGGACAAAACAATCTCTCCTGTCATTTAATAAGGTCCCCGAGTTTCAGATTCTTTCAGCCCATTTCACAAAGTTAGAAACCTCCATCATTCCAAAAGAAAAAAAGGGTTCCTCTGCACACTGAGTTCTGATCAGAGGACGGGTTACCCACACTAGTTCCCTTTCTCTCTCCCTCAGACTTGGCAGGGTCATAACACTCACAGTCTCTGGCCGTCGTTCTTGGTGTAAAAGCTGACAGACTTTATGGTTGCCACGACGACCACCATGCAGAGCGTCACAGGAACGAAGAGCATGATGACGTGCTTGGCGCCGTATTTCAGGGTCAGCTCCTCGTCCTCGTCCTCCCCGGCGTCCACCACGAGCGGCGGGCGCGGGGCGGGGGGCTGTCCGTTCTGCTCGGGGCCGCTGCCGTTGCCCCCGCAGCCGCCGTTCCCTCCCCCGGCCCCCGAGCCCCCTCTGGATCGCACTCTGGGGGCGGCGCTCTCCTGCCGTTGCTGGGAGGGCTCCGGGCCCGTGCCGGCCTGCTGCTGGTCCTGTCCGGAGGAGAGGACGTCACATGTTATTTTGTCGAAACGGGTCGTTTAAAGAAAAAGCTGTTTCTGAAGGTGTTTTCTGAAGCTTTCAGAAGTAAATGTTATTGTAGGGACAGTCTATACAGGAATGAAAACTTTGGCTTAAGGGAAAAAAAAGAAGAAGAAAGAAAAACACCTGTGGGGGGAAAGCTAATGGTCTAACAAACAAAAGCTGATGCCAGAGGGTTGACTCAGCTTTGTTTTCCCATCGGTCCAAACGCCAAACAACATCTCTTTACTACTGTAAAGAATATGAACAGATAATGTACGCGCTTTTACACGTTAAATCAAAGTCACAGGGAACAAGATGTTTCAAAAGCGCTGATCGGCAGCATGAATTTGGGTTAAATCCGTTAAAGGGTTAGGCAGATTTTAGATTGCTGCAAATGTCAAAAACAACAACAACCTCGTACAGCTGGATGTCTTTCTGGTTTTTTCCCCTCCCCACCCAGAGGCCTACTCTACTACTTTTTCTTTTTTTTTTTAATTTAGAGGTCCAGGATCTCAATGTTTAACAATTTTACCAATAAAAGCTCCAGTTTCCTGTTTCTCAGGAGCAAGATGATACAGAACTGGCACACTGGTTACATAAAAATGACAACAGAGGCGATCCGTCCCATCAGGGTAAAGTAAATATTCAAATCAAGGAGGCGGGCAACCGAAACTTTCAGACGGTAGGACAAGTAAAGACTAGAGGTGGTGAGGTGATGAAGCAATCTGACACGGAGAAAGATGACTGAATCTGATTGGTTCCTTAGCGTGTCGAAGGGCTCTCTGAGTGGCACACTGCAAGTGTGTCTCTGGCAGTAAACAGAGACTTTGAATTGCTTCTATCAGTTGTGGAGGGAGGATCTTATTTACAGTAAAAACAAACTGGAGAGCATAAACATAGCATTAATCTTCTTGACGTCACTACTTTATAGGTTCAAAGTATAATAGCTCTGCTGTAGCCCAGGTACCGGTAGTTTGCTGGGGGTACAGAAAACCGGCATTATTTCCTCTCTAAACTATCCAGCACATCAGGGTTATTTCTTATGGTAAGGTAATAGAAAACCAAGCAGGTGGAAGGCTCATTTCCATAACACCAGAAACTAACCGGGGAACAGCCATCTCTTTCATCAGTTCCCCGTCACAGAAACGTTGGCTTGCCCACAGTCAGAATTGTTGGGTAATTATTACCCAATGCTGTGACACACATTGACACATGCAGCCTTAGAGTCATCAGAAACTCACGCTCTTACTGACCATATTGCTTTCCATATCCTCTGTACTGTTCGCCATGGTTGGCCTGGTGGATTTGTCCTCACATGCAAACCAAACTCTATTCACCCTAGAATAAGAGAGATCACAAGACAGTCTTATGCCTGCGGGGTTAGAAACAAATATAGTTACGGTATAGCATAAACAGCATTACAGGCATTTCAGGGTGTGAAGAGGAATAGTGTAGTGTATTATGTAGATTGCTGGCCGATGAAATGTATTAATTTTCAAATATGTAAGTCTTCAACTGACTACATCATCTAGGGTGATATTTTCTTATACGTTTCAAAGTACTTTTCATTCATCACAAATAAAGCTTTTTTCATATAATCATTTTTTAAAAATCTATAGCGATTACCACTTATCCGTAGAATGCATGGGGGCGCAACGGGCACGGAACCAATTACACACCCAGAAAACCTAACCGCTTAATATTTGATGAGCTCCGGCAAGTTAGCATTTCAGCTTTTATTGGCATAACACGGCGTGAATACATGAGCCATGGCGCTAATGGTGTAACTCTACATAAAAGCGTCTACGTCTGTTTCATCTTTAGAGAATGGCCACAAAGGCTTGTTAACGTTAGCCAGTGTTACGGCACGGCAAGCGACGGTCGCGTCGGGTGGCTAACGCTACTGTGTAGTCCGCGGAACTAAAATCACATATAGTTGCCGAGGAGCGTTCCAGAAAGAACTACACTCACCTACAACGACAATTCTTAAATACTATGTTCCCAAGCAAGATTTTAAACCCGGGCACTCTGTCCACTTTTTTGTTGTTCCTGTGTCCCCACGGAACATCCGGATGTTGATGTTAATTACTTCCTGTTCGCACGGAGCCGTCGAGCGTTTAAGGGTCTCCAAGATTTGTTGGAGTGTTTTTATATTCGTATGTGGATGTTGAGCTAGACGCTGACCATGTCAACGCTGGTTTGAATATATTAATGATAAATTACTTTTTTTTAAAACTTTATGTGTCTATGGTAGAGTTAAGCTTAGAGACCATTTAAAAATAAATCCAATACAATATTAGATATAAAAGCCTTCGTTTTTTTCCAGGCTCGTTGTTCTTCCGGTGACAAAGGTCAACTTGCTGAGAGCTAGCAAAGGTACCAGAAATTCGCCACAGAGCTACTTCAGAAACACAAAAAGCATGGTATGTAAGTTTTAATACGAGATGTAAAGCATATCATTTTGATTACCTCCGTTTTATACTGTGATTTTTATTTTGTAGATGCTGTTAAAGATAAAGATAACTCTCTGCTAACGATAGTTAAGAATGTATGGCACATTTAGCACTTTAGCAGCTGGGACGGAGTAGTAAAAAAAAACATATTTCATTGTTAAACTGACTCTGCACGGGAAGTAATTTACCCTTTATTAACTGTTTACCCTCAAGAAAATGTCGCTTTCCTTATTAAGGTTAACGGATACTCTGCAGTGATGTCTTGTTTTTGCCTGTATAAATCAAAGGCTTCGCTAGGAAAAAAAGGGGAAATTTTCACCTTTTGCTAAGTTTGATGAAAAAACTATTTTTTCCCCCATTACTATAGCAGACAATCGTAACAGGGTAAAGCTGCTAATAAACATAACAGCACAGTAATTAAGACAGAAAGTGGCTAAATCAATTGATATTTGACAGTACTACAAAAGTCATTTTTACATCATAAATAGAACACTTAAAACTGTTAGGGATAAGTCCCTAAAAAATTGGGAGCAAAACTATTTTGTCCTGTATTTCACTTGTAATATCACGCAGTTGAAATATATTACATTGGCTGAATTAGATTAACGTTTCAGTAAAGAATTAAAATATCAATTTCTTTGTTTTCCAGTCTCACACCATCCTACTTGTGCAGCCCACAAAGAGGCCAGAGGGTCGGACATATGCTGACTATGAATCGGTCAACGAATGTATGGAGGGTAAGTTAATGGGGGCTTTGCACGTTGTATCCATTGAAGCGAAAATTCTGGGGTTACCTGCACATTCAAATGGAGCCTATATTACAGTAGTTATAGTTTTTAGCAACCTGCACATTTACACATTTCTCTTTAGGTGCTTCCATTGTAGGCTGGTCTGGATGTCAGGAGATTAAATAAAATAATTCTACTCCATTGTGGCTTACATGCACTTACATGCCTCTTTTACTTGCATCTGTCAAGACATTATCCTATCACTCTGGAACCACTAAACCTGAAAAAGTTTTCCAATCTGGCTTGACCTATTCACTTCCTGACCACACAATTGGGCCTCCTCCGCAACTGGCTGTGTTGGCGTCCGGTTCTGTTTTGGATTGGTTAGCAGTCAACTCCAATTTGCTATCTTTTACATATTTCCTTTTGTGTGGTTTGAGAGTAACAGTGTATTTCTGGGTAGCCATGTCAAAACGTCACGTTGAGAAGATGCCTCCTGTTGCAACATCAACGAATGGGAAAGCAGTGCGTACGGGGGCGGCTCACTCCACGATCCCCTGCTACCCTGTCCCTTTGACAACGCCATGACCAGAGTTTTTAAAGCAAAATGTTTTTTCTGTCCTGCCCAGACATAGCCCTAGGTAACGGGCTGATATCAGCACATCTCACACATTGGTAACAGAATTCAGAGACATTAGCAAAATGTAACTTTTTGCTCAGGCAAAAACCGACGGAGTAATCTACAGTTGTCAAATGCCCTCACGTCACTTCATTTGGACAAATTTCTTAGCATGTAAAAATGTCACAGTTCTACAGCATATTGGGATTTCCCTTTGCATCGTATTTTTGCTGTGAGGTGTGTCGTTTAACAGCAAAGGTTCCAACCATGTGCACTTCTATCCCCCTGCCCAGGCGTGTGTAAGATGTACGAGGAGCATTTGAAGAGAATGAACCCCAACAGTCCGTCCATTACGTATGACATCAGCCAGCTGTTTGACTTCATCGACGACCTGGCCGACCTCAGCTGTTTGGTGTAAGTTTGACAAGACCAAAAAAAACGACACATACACAACTTCTGCGATTGTGTTGCATCCTACGAGTCTGGCTGTGTGAGGCGGTATAAACGCTAAATCTCAGCTGAGATCAGGTTATTCAGGATCTGTGATGACTGAGTGACGCGGCTTGCCACCACAACACAGATCTAATATTTAGAGCAGCCCAGCAGAAGTATTTTCAGCAGTTTTGTAACCGTACTTGTTGTGACAACTTAGTCCTTAGGAATAAATCTACCTTGTAAAGGTCCAGAATAGTCCAGCATTCTACTGGGCCTGAAGCCCCAGTCAGTTTATTGTGAAGAGGCCCTTTCTGCTTTTAAGCGGGAGGTTCAAGCAAGCGCTCGGTGTGAGCGGCAGTTAACGAAACGGACTCAGAAGCTAATCTAGACCTCTTACCTCAATAGGAATAAGAAACTGGGGTTTTCCTATTAAGAGCATTACATTTCTTCTTTAATCTGTGAGGTCCAGGCCAACTCGAGGGTGATTGACGGTGTGTTTTTTGTTGCTTTTTCAGGTATCGCGCCGACACGCAGACGTACCAGCCGTACAACAAGGACTGGATCAAAGAGAAGATCTACGTGCTGCTTCGCCGCCAGGCCCAGCAGGCCGCCAAGTGAAGCTGCCGCGCAGGTTGGACAGACGTGCGCATCTTGTCTCAAGGGGTTTTTGATGTTCTTTTCTCACAGGGAGGTGGATTTTGTATTTTCATGTTTGATGTTTTAATAAAGAGTCTGGCTGAATACAAATCTGCGTTTTTTCCCCTTTTGTTTTGTGACCTTTACATTCATTTCCTGACTTATCCTCTTTCCCCAATATATATATTTTTTAAAAATTTGCTTGTATATTTAAAAAAAATTAAAAGAATCATACTTTATACAAGGCTAATTAAGTCTATCTTTCTGGTGCCAATTTAAAGTTTACAGTTAAAGTTTAAGTTAAAATCTCTCTTTTCTTTAGATTTTTCCTTGTCTTTGTCACATCCTTTTGCGTGTGTCTTTGAAGAATCTTTCTCTTGCTCCTGACTGCCAAAAGGTGCTGCTTTTGAAAATGATTAGCCTTTCAGAATTTAAGAACCCCATCCTTTCTTTCTCTAACTTATTGCTCTCTTGCCGTTAAAAGGTAACTGTGCAC
>JABUIW010000011.1:3726971-3860920 GCA_013363375.1 Menidia beryllina | reverse complement strand
CCCCTCCTCCTCCTCCCCCATATCCATCCCACCCTACCCTACTCTACCCCATCCACCACCCCCTCCGACACCACCGCCGCCGCCCCCTCTCCTCCTTTTAGCATCTGAAAAGACCACTGAGTGAGAATCGATGGCGCAGAGGCCCGCTTGACAGGACAATAAACCACAAAGAAGGGGTGAGTGTCGGTTTTTTTTCCTTCTCCTTCCTCCCTCTTCCTCTCCGCGCATCACTTTGGTTGTGTTTCTTCTAAATACTTTGACGGCACAACGACGAAAGAGAGAGAGAGAGAGAGAGAGAGAGAGGGGGGATATAGCTCCGGGCTGGCTGCATGGAAACGATATTTAACCCGACGCATCTTTTGTTACCGCGATATGACATCCAGCAGGCGTCAGCTGCCGCGGTCCCTCTGAATTTGGGGAGGGGGGGTGGGGGCTGTGGGGTAAGGGGGATGGGGGGGATGGACATATTTTCATAAAGACATTTTTTTTTTTTTATAATTTTTTTAAAATACCAGAAGGCGCGACCGGAGGCTCGTGCCAGCCGGCATCGTTGTTGGAGATCAATGGGAGGCGAGCACGCGCTCATTCACCTTACGTAACCTCCAAACGCGCCGTAGCGGGAGCCCCGCAGCCCCGGAGACCCGGAGACCCTGAGCCCCGGAGCCGCCGCGGCCGAAGAGCGGCGCGCGTCCGCCGCTGGAGGCTCCGGACGGCGGGTCGGGCTGCCCGGGTTTCATTGGGCGATGCGGTACCTCGAGGGTGTCAATGCGGCTGTCTTCTTGTAAACAAAAACAAAAACAAAACAAAAAAATATCAGCGGAGTCGGTGAGGGAGGTTTGTCTTCGTTTTTCTTGCCCCCCCCCCTCTCTCTTAAAGATCTCCTCAGAAAATTGAGCTCTGTTCTTTTTTTTTCTGAAGAACGCAAGTCGCATGCGAGGCTCGGAGATAGAGAAGGGGGGGTGGGGGTGGAGGGGGGGTTATGGGTGGGGGGTGCCGTCTATTTACAGCTGAGGCGTTCCGATCTGCCTCCCGTGTTAGTGCGGAGCCCCAACAATAGCTTCCATTTTCCTCATCAGCCCCGGGCATAATCGATGGACTAAATAAATAAATAAAAAGACGATGCTATTGTTGGTATAGATTTATCCCAGTAGCCCCCCCCCACCTCCCTCCCCTCCACCCCCCCAGATGTCTGCAACAACAGCTCCCGGGCTCTGCCCACAGCTGAGAGGAGGCTGATGAATCAGATATCGATCTCATGATTCAGCCTTCAGACGGCGGGTGGAACGTTTTGGGGGGCTGGTGGGAACCCGAGGTGACCTGACGTATCATATCCTCCCGTGTCTGTGCCTCTCTCTTTTGCATGCGCGCAGCCCCCCACCCCCCTTTTTCCAGGGCTTCCCACACCCGCGAGGGGCGCAGCCATGCCCCGGCAGAGGGGGGTCTCCTCCCCGGCCCACCGCCGCCGCCGCCAGACGCCGGAGCCCGGCCGCCACTTCCCATGAGGCCACCACCAGAACTCAGCTCGACCGCTCTGTATGGGGCCCAGCGTACATGAAGTAGGCTATGCGTTCTTGTTCGAATCTGGGCAGGCTTGGGGCATTTTGGTGTGCTTCTGTGTCATCATTTTGACTGTTAAATGGTCCGCCGACTCACATCTTGGAATCTTAGAAAAACAAGACATTTCTGACCTTAAAATAACTCAACATTCCCATCAGATTTCTTCTAATATTTGTGGAATGATAAATAGTGCTTTATCATAGCTGTTATCATCATTGATTCTTTCATTTTCAACATTTATTTGAATCCCAAATGTAATGCAAAAAAGCCAATTAAGATGACTTGCAGGTTCATAAAACAAGAAGGCATCAGAGTTTATGTTAATACATTCCACCATCCAGGTCATAGTGTATCTAGGTCCTTAAGCGTGCGCATCTTACCTTTCAGAAATCTTCTTAAGATGCTTGACTTTTGATTCATCATACATCTGCTGCCTGGAAATGAAGAGTCGGCTGGAAACGCTGGCAGGACTCCACTAATTAGAACCGGCAAAGGGCTAAGAGGCAAAATCAAGCAAGACTGGCTGGTTGTTGAAAAAACAACGAATAGTGAATTAGTATGGAGCAAATGTAATTACCAAACTATTAAAACTGCATCCAGAACTTAAAACTGTACTAGTTTGCACCATTATGTAACAGATATGACCAGATTGTGTTTCCAGAAGTCAATTTTTCTTTGTGAAAGAAAATTAGAACTCAGAATCTTATATCAAAAACATCCCCAAAAGATAGGTTTACGTAATATTCCTGAAAAAAAGGTTTCAGCTGCTCTACGGACATTTTTTAACAGGATATGGTCGAGCTCTTGTAATAGTCGTTTCTGGTCTCTAAATCTTTTCACACGCTTTAGCATTGTAGATGCTGAAAGACCAAGCACAATCGTAATTTTGCTTTGGGAATTAGCTATTTACTCATTTATTGTAATGTTTTGGATGATAGACTGACACAGCTTGGCACAAAGTGTTGATCTTCGACTCAACCTTGCTTGATAAGGTCACCGATTTGGTAGATGCCACTTTTATATCCAATGTTGACACCCTTACCACCCACCTTTAAAAAAAAGCAAAAAAAACAACCACCAAGTGACCTTAAAAAAACATAAACTGACCAGGTTTTCCCCTCCTCCTCTCAGCTGACATGGAGGATGAAGATGGGACTTGTCTACTTGATGTTTTGTGGTGAGTATGATTATAACCAGCGTGCAGGTGACAGGTGGAATGTCACCAGACATTCAAAATTTTCACAGATTTTTGGTTATTTTTCTTTACAGTGATCCCCAAGCCCTGAATGACTTCCTTCATGGGACCAATGAGGTAACAAGAGTCCCACATAAGATGATATCATTTAGACGGAGCTATTTCTTGGCATCTTGACAAATGCATGCGGGAGGTCTGACAGTGTGACAGAGAGCCTCTTTCAGCACAGTTATAGCCCAAACCTAAAACTAGACTTTCATCCCACCAGCTGCAGACTGAAGACCTGCTCATTAACTCCTCCTCTGGGGAGCCCTCCCTCTTCACAGATGCCCCGGTGAGTGTCTGGAGCCACAGCCAGTGGCGTCCCGACAGCCAGCGTTTACCCTCAGGAGGAAGATGTTTTTCTCTCCTCCTGTGCCTGAATCGGCCTCCTGTTGTATCCCGCTACTCAAACAATTCTATTTTCTCTTCCTTCTTGGCCTCCCCTCTCTCTCTTGCCCATACTTCTCTCTCCTTCCTCCTCCAGAGCCCCGTCTCTCTGCTGGGAGACGGCGGGGATTCCCCCAACACGCCTCCACCTGGCTGTGTGGATCTGTCCTTCCTGGAGGAGGCCCTCCTGTCTTCTCCCGAGGCGGCAGAGGACCCGCCAGCTGTGCAGGTCGGGCCACCTGTGGAGGCGGGATGTGACGGCGAGGCGGGGGGCCCGGAGGAAGAGGCGGAGGAGGCGGCGGCGGAGGTGGCGTGCGATATCCTCCAGCAGAGCCTGCAGGAGGCGGAAATCACCGAGCACACCATGGCTCTGGAGGCCGGCCTGTCCCTGTACCCGCCCGCCCCGCTGCTCCCTCCCCCCGCCGCGCCCTTCGTCCCCAAGTCTGTGACTTTGCCCGTGGCCCCGGCGTTGCCCAGGGACACCCAGGCGGCGGTGGAGCCCCCCCAGCCCTCCCTGCTGGCCGTGGGACCAGGCTGCCCCTCCCTGAAACCCGCTGCCCCCCCTCAGCTGATGGGCCTGCTGCCCGGAAACGTGTTTCCGGCCCCGTCTCCGGAGGCCTCCTTCTCCCTGAGTCCCGCCCAGGGCTCCAGTATGATCATCCACAAGGCCGTGGCCGGCCGGCCCCTCATCGCCCCCACGCTGAGGGCCGCGGCGGCGCCGGCGCCGGGCATCATCCTGCAGCGTGCCCCGCTGCCCATCCAGCCCAAACTCCCCGTCAGCATCCAGCCCCGACTGGTTCAGATCAGCCCCAAGCCCTCAGGACAGAAACCCGCGCCCGGGCTCGCGTTCGTCCCCGGGGCCGCCTCGCCAAATATCCTGCTGTCCCAAGCCCCGGGCCAGAAGGCCGTGGCGCCGCAGCCGCCGCCGCCGCAGCAGCTGGCCAAACCCGTCAGCCTGCAGCTGGTCAACCAGGGGGGCTCTTTTGTGCTCCAGCCTCAGGGACTCTTCCAGGGCCAGAACCAGTTCCTCCTCCCGGGCCAGTGTCCCGTCACCATCTCCCAGCCGGCCCGGGCGGCTCAGCCTCTGCTGACCCCCAGCCACCACGGCCCGTCCGCCCACGGCGTGACCCCCACCGCCGGCCAGCTCGTGGACGGCTCCCAGATCTTGACTGTTCCCCAAAGACAGCTGAATTTCGGCCCAGTCTTCACCACTCCCACCGGGCAGCTAGCTCTCCGCCAGGCCACTGTGCTTTCGGGACCGTTGCAGCTCCAGTCGGCCCCCGCCGCCGTCTTCCAGATGGCCGGAGCGTACGCTCCGGGGGGGCAGGGGCAGCAGGCCACCCTCGTCCACGGTCCCGCTCTCGGGAACCACATCACCTTGATCAACAGTTCCGGGGTGCTCCCCCCGGACCTCACTTCCATCTCCATCGTGAACGGCCCGTCTGTGGTCCAGGGGCTGCCCTTCGCCGCCCCGGCTCCTCCGGCCGTGGCGGAGGGGCAGCTGGGCCTCCCGCAGGCGTCGGTGGTGCTGCTGCCCGAGAGGGCCGTCCAGGAGGAGAGGGGCAGCCCGGAGGAGGCCTTCCAGCAGCTCCAACAGGTGAGTGACACATCGGCGCTTCTGTCCTGGAATCGATTCGGAGTTAAGAGTGGCAGCCGCTCTGATGGGCTCCGAGCAGTTTGTACATGGCTTGATGACAGCACTAGTCTCTCCTCTAGAATTACGTGTCTTTCTTCCTGGGCGAAGTGTGTGGTGGGTTTATAGAGGGGCTCCTGCTTTCTGACGATACAGTTAATGGAAGTGGATAATGAGGGGTCAGATGGTCCCTTCCCTCTCCGATAGCTGTGTTTGATTTGTCTTGCGACTGAGCTGGAGCAAGTTGAGTCCCGTGTTTTTTAACAACGGTGTTGTCCCCCCCCCCCCCCCCGCAGTCCTTTGGCCACGTGGTCCAGCATGTCTCTGTGCAGCCCACCTCAGCAGGGCTGCGGTCCCCTCCTCCTCCTCCTCAGCCTCCTGCTCTTCCTCATCCCGCCGTTACCGTATTGCAGCCTTCTCCCGAGCGGCCTCTTGCCCCCGACCCGGCGGCAGAGATGCCCAAACGTTTGATGCCCCCGGCTGACCTCGACCAAGTGGTGGAGGAGGTGACCCAAACCATAAGTCAGAACCAGGCCTTTATGCAACATCTGCAGCAGGTCGGTGCCTTCCAGTGCGGTCAGCAGATTTTTGTTTTCCTCCAAACGAATGCGTCTTCATCACCGCTCCTCTTTAATTTCTTCCTGACCACAGCAAGCACTTAGTTCCCCCATCCCGTCTGAGTTACTGGTTGGATCGCTGCCGGTGGTGCCCATGGAGCCGCTCCCCTCGCCGGCCTCTGACCCGGAGAGCCGGCGTCAGGCCCGAGCCGTCTGTGCTCAGGCCCAGCTGATGTCGGAGCAGCGCGTGGAGGTTTCTCCGCTCCGCTCGGACCCGGGGGAGCCATCGCTGCACTGCTCCCCACCTCCCGTCGGGGATGGGGGCGGGCCAGCTCCGGCGGCGTTCTCCCCTCCGGCGGGGCCTCTGGTCCCTCCCCTCGGACCCGAGAGCGCCCAGCCTCCGCCCTCTGCCCCGCGGCCGCTCGCCGAGCCCAACGTCCAGTACCAGATCCCCACGCTCCGGGTCCCGCAGGCTCTGTTCGCCCCGGACCAGGCGCCGCTTCAGGCGTCTGCTTCCCAAACCTCCCCCCAGACCCAGGCCTCGGTGCCTCCAGCCCCGGTCCAGCTTGGTGCTGCCCAGCCTCAGGCCTCCGGCCACAGCAGCCCGTCCCCTCTGCAGGTCCCGGGGCCTCAGCCGGCCGTTGCCCTCTCCAAAGGGGGAGACGACTCCGCTGTCCAGCCGCACTCCAACGACAGTGAGTCAGAGCTAACAGGCATTCCGATTTTTTCAGGAAGCCCCATTCGAAGTCCCCCCCCCCCCCCCAGTTTGACGCCTGTGTAGTTACTGTCTCTTTTTCAAACCTGACCGGCCTCCCTTTGTCCTCTGCATCTTGCGTCAGAGCCCACAGCTGCCTTGGCCGCAGAAGGTAAAGCCTTTACTCTCAGCCTCCATCCGCCATCTCCCGCCGCCGTCCAGGGGCCTCCCCCAGCAGTGGAGTCTGTCCCCATCCAGAAGGTGAGATCAGAAACCCATCTGAAAATGATAAAAATCCAAATTAAAAGAGGTTATTTTAGTTTGGCTCGTGCCACGGTGTTAAAGTTTAGCACTGGCTTCAGCGATTAACTGATGAATGCAACGATCTTGTCATTAAAACGCCCCCCCCCCAGCCGGCGGGCCCCGTGGAGCAGCAGAGAGAAGAGAGGCTCCCACCAGCGATGCGCCGGCACAGGTGAGAGTTAACACTCGGCTCCGTACGGCTGGAAGTCAGCAGGACTCCGAACAGCTCCTGTTTAAACAGGCGTGAGACTCATCAGACGCCAGAACTACAATTGTTTTTTCTTTTTTGCTCGGTGTAAGGCAAAGGAAGCGTAGCTAAAGAGTCCTGAGGGCTGGGATTCGGCTGAATGGTGGCACTAAGATAGTTCCAGCTTTATTCATCTTATTGATTAATACATTGGAATGAAGCCAGAGGTTTTTATGACACAATGTGGGTATCTGTTCACATTTGTTAAACATCTTTACAAGTGGTCTGTCCCATTGTCTACTGCATTTAATGTTTTATTCCAGTAAGAAATGGGCTTAACACACTTCCCTTCCATAAGAGACCTCTAAGACTCCCACGGTCTCTACAATTTAAGACATTTCTTAATCTATTAAGCAGATTTTATTTGTGTTCACGGTGTTTAAGTGACAACTCTTTCTGCTGGCTGCATTACACTCCAAAGGAATTAAGGGAAGCTGCCCCCCTCACAGCTGCTCTGCATCTGTCCGTTACGGTCAGGCTAACGCAGGTTTTTTCCTCAGATTCCAGCAGCAGCTTCTTATGGACCAAGGGGCGGTGCAGAACCCCTTCACGGGCCCGCCGTTCGCCACGCTGAAGGACGCCGCCAGGCGCCTGCTGCCCTACCACACCTGTGCCAGCCGCGGGCCCGCCCTGGAGGACTTCGCTTTAGGTCAGGCGCCTCCGTGAATGTCCAACCAATCCACCCATTCACAAGCCAAGCGTTTTGGTCCGAACGGGCCCTCGTATCTGCGCGCGTACGACGTGTGCTGACTCTCCCCCGCCCTCCCTTCCCTCCCCACACAGTGGACCAGGAGTTCGACACCGTTTCCGGCTTTCTCCTAAAGCGCACCAAGGACATGGTCAACAAATACAGGCAGCTACTGGTCCGAGAAACCCAGGTGAGACCCCGCCCCCCCTCCCCTACTTTTCAGCACCTCCGTTACACTCGGAGTGTGGATTCTCTAATGAGGTGACCACGAAATGGTCTGCGGTGAATCAGACGTTTGGGGGCAAATCCATTCTATGATCAAGAGAGAAAAAAGAGTAGCTAGGGGTGGAATAAAAATACCATCCCCGGAGCTGCGTGTCTGATGGGATGCCGCCTGGTTTTCGCAGCAGGAGAGCCCATCAGCAGAAATGGTGATGCTGGAGCGTCTCTTCCTCCAGGCCGAGCGCTACGCTTTAACGGAGGACAGGCGGCGAGCTCGCAGAGACCCAGGTCAGTGCTCCAGCTGTGGAAAAGACAAACCTCGCCGCCCCCCCCTTCTTGTTAACAAAACTTACTAAGCTTTTCCTTGCTGTGCAGCACTTAGCGCTCCAGGTGTGAATCTGTGAGGAACCTGCGTAAACGCTGAGCCGAGACGTAAAAAAAAAACAAAAAGACATCTCAGAGTTTTGGTGCAAATCGAAGCCAGGCACATTAATCAAAAAGGCGGAAACAAATCTCAGGCCCGACTGCTATTCTGACACTTCTGAGGGAATATTAATTAAAAAATGATTCACACTATCCCTAAATGTAATAATAACCTTCTTCTAATGAGTCAAATTCATCTTTTTTCATCTCAAATCTGTCGTTTGAGGATGGTGATTTGTATTTATATGATAAATGTTTCTTTAAAAAAATAATTTAAAAGGATTATTGCGTAAAAAAATATCATCTTAAACCAAAATACCAAGATACTGAACTCAGCAACAGTGGCTTCTGCTGCTTCATGAATACTGCGCAGTATGTGGGAGCACCACATAATGGAGCCATCCCCACGCAGAATGAGCCACCAAATGCTGCAAGGTTCCTCTCTCGAGAAAACATCTGTTCTCCAACACATCTTTCACTTATTTTCCTCTTCTTAGCTTCTCTCATTTTACCTTGTCCTTCTGATTCGAAACTTAAAGCTTATGCGGTGTTCAGTTGTAAATAATCTAGTTGTTCCCTTTGAATAAGATACAAATATGGGAGTAAATTGCAAAGAAATGATATCACATTTCATTCCGATCTATATGAATTAGGAAGATTGCATTAACTACGTACATTTTGATCCATGTTGCAGTTTTACTGTGTCCAAATGTTCCAGAAACCTTCATGGCAGCCTTGGCTACATCCGCGTCTTCCCCACAAAGATACCACCCTTCTGGCCCCTCCCACCCGTGCTCCTCCGGTAGCCCCTCCTCTCCCCCGGCCTGGACTCGGCTGTCCGAGCGCCCCCCCGGGCTCAAGACGTACCGCTCCAGTTCCCGCGGGGCCCTCAGACTCACCATCAAGCAGGAGTCCGGCTCCCGGAAGGTCGTCCACAACTCGGCCTGCGACTCGGGGGTCAAGAGAGACCACACGGGCCAGCTGACCAACGGCGGGGAAGCCGCGCACGAGGGCAACTCCCAGACGTCTGAGGGGGCCCCGAAGGGCCCTCAGCGCGACGAGATGTCCAACGGGGTTCTGACCGGCGGCGCTGGCGGGCAGCTTCCCCTTCCGGCCAGTCCCAAAACGAAAGCCCTGCATCCCCGGCCCGCGCCGGAACCGCCGGACGTTCCCTTCGAGCTGCCTCCCCGAGACGCCAGCGCCCCCAAACTGAAATGCTACAGGCCGGACGCGTCGCTTCGGCCGCAGCAGCAGCAGCCGCCGGCGCCACACCAAGAAGACAACATGCTCAGTGAGCATCTCCAGAGCGCCATCGACAGCATCCTGGAACTCCAGCGTCTGCAGGGCCCCTCCGCGGCCCCCGGCAGGGCCGCCTCGGGCCCCCCGCTGGACCAGGCCGTCACCAGCATCCTGGAGGGTCACCTGTGAGGTAAAGCGCCCCTTTTGCGCGGATACAAAAAGAAAAGGAAGCGAACTAGTCTTCTGATCTTTTTCCCAGAAGGGCTTCGGATTTTTTCCCTAAACTGGTTATCTGAAAGCGAAAAGGGGGGGTGGTTGGGGGAAAAAAAGAACAAACAAAAAAAAAAAACGAAGAGGCACTATAAAGAGATGCATACGAGACAACAGCACTATCTATAGTCCGATAGGTGTTAGATACTTCATTTTTGATGTACGTTTGTGAGAAAAAAAATCTATTTGAATAGGAGCTATATTGTTTCAGTGGTAGTTAAGTCCTTCAGAGGTTTACGACACTGGTGTAACCTTCATCAGCATATAGTATATAAGTAATAGTCAGGCTAATGAAAACGTGGAGTAGACTGAGATTATTCAATACTTTTCTATAAGATTTCTTTGGAAATTGTGATTTCCTTTTTTTCGTCCGTTTCTGCATAGTGCCAAGCTTCCAGGGTATTTTATTTTGATAATCCGTGCCAATTGTGTTCCGTGTCGACAAAAAAAAAAAAGGCAGCGAATGTTCGAGACGCGCGCGTGTGTGTTTTCGGCCCGCGGGGCTGGCGCAGCCTGCTTTACGGGGACCGGAGATCCCACACGCTCCGTCATCTCGGCTTAATGAATGAAACTCCAAAGAATTTGTGACTTGGTACATCCTGAATACACCAGCAAACGTCCACCCAGTGTCTCTCCCCGCATCAGTTTGAAAGTTCGGACCCTTGCATGAGTCTTGACTACGAAATATTCAGAGTTTTCCGTTTGTTGTCTGAGACAAAGATGGTTTCCCTTACTGTATGTATTAATAGGCAAGCAATAATAAGTTGGGTTGTTGGTGGTTAGGGGGGGACGAAGTGGAGGGAACCTTTTTCCTTCCTCCTTTTCACTGTCACTGGACGAAAAACAAAGATAGATTTTTCAGGAATGATAGATGCTTGATATGTCAGCAGACCCAGAGTTGGTTAGTAGTGTCTTTTTGTTTTTTTAACAAGCTCCAAGGGCTTCGAGGGTGACTTGTAGGCATCGATGACCATGAAAAATGTCCAGTTTCGGAAAGTAAAACGCCCAGCTGACCGTACAGAGCGTGAGCCTCTCTGCATCGTCAAACAGCCTTTGACCAAAAAGAACAAAAAATAGAAACTCGAGGAACCGTCCGCTTCCCGTTTAGCTTTGTCTTCTTTCGTTGAGTCGCTGGTTCGCAGCTTGCGGGGCCAAAATGGATTTTTCATGCAATGTTTTTTTTTTTGTTCGCCACATCTTGTGTTAACGTGACAATCTTATCGGTCTTTGCGAAAATGCGTGAATTCTGTCCCGTGTGAAAATGTTCAAGGGGTTGCGTTGGTTGTAAAAGCCCTCTTCATGAAAGGTGTGCAAAATGTTCCTAGTGGGTTATCACCTGGGAGGTGAAATAGAAAACAAAATGTTACAAAATGCTTTTTAAGAGTTGTAATATGGATTGAAAATGGGTTTTGGATGGTTAGAGTTGGTTAGAGTGATATGGAGTCACTTTTGTGCCTTTAGTATGCAATGTGGAGACTGGAGGGAAAGAATTATCGTTCAATCCTTGATTAAGATCCCACCGTCCATCCATTGTCTATCTTACCCATTCCCAACGGGGTTAGTGGAGCCTATCCCAGCCGACAACGGGTAAGAGACGGCGTGCGTCCTAGACAGGTGACCAGTCAGACAAACAACCAGACGCTTATATGCCCTCCTTGGAGCAATTTAGAGGGTCCAATTAACCCAACATGCATGTTTTTGGACAGGAGCCAGAGTACGCAGACGCAGGGGAAACATGCAAACCACACAGACAGCTCCCAGTCTCTAACCAGGAGCCCTCTTGCTGTGAGACGTTGGTGCTAATCACTGCGGCGTCCCGTTTAAAATCCTAAAGTTTTATAGACAACTTTTGAACATTGTTGCCATTCTAATGATTTATGTATACTGGTTTTCTGACTATCCCCCCTCGACCTCATTAGGGAATAATAATGGATGGATGGTTTTCTGACCAATCCGAGTTGTTACTCTGGTATATCCTTCCTTTAATATTCAAGTCAACACAAGGGTCTGAAATATCATTGGTCACTCCGATATTAAGGCACAAAACTAACTCCATATTAT
The DNA here is from genome assembly GCA_013363375.1 of Menidia beryllina. Classification (NCBI taxonomy): domain Eukaryota; kingdom Metazoa; phylum Chordata; class Actinopteri; order Atheriniformes; family Atherinopsidae; genus Menidia; species Menidia beryllina. The sequence continues at coordinate 3,849,402 of JABUIW010000011.1, read as the reverse complement.
TAAAGGTTAATGTTTTTGTTTTTTTTCTATTTTGAAAGATGAGGTTGTGGTGCTTGAAACAGTTAAGTGACTTCCCTGCAGTAGGTACAGTAGATAGTGAGTTAGGTAGATGGCAAGTGCCCTCACTTTGGAGAATATGGGAAAACATTTAGCAGTTGAGCTAAGGGAGCAGCTACTCTTTATCATTTTTTTAAACATTTCAAATTGGAAGGATATAATTTGCTACACATAGTGAATTTCTTACCATGTCACTTTAGGATCAAGCTGTTATGGAATTAATTTTGTCAGTTTAAGAAGCAACAGATTTTTTGGGACAAATCTCTGTTGGTTCCTGTCATTGTTTGTCTAATGGTCGGCTAGCCAGTCAACTATGTCAACCGGTTTAAACCGGTCTAAATTGAGGAGCAAAAATGTGTGGGAAAAGCCTGAAGAAATCCAGTGCCAAATTTGAAATATGTATTTTCTTATACAGTAGAACCTCTACATACGAATTTAATTTGTTCCGGGACCTACTTTGTTTGTTAAATATTCGTATGTTGGTTAAAATATTCCCATTAGAATACACTGTAATTCGTATAATTCGTTCCACAGCCCCAAAAGCTACGATAACTACTGCAGATAATTACACATAGCGAAAAAAACAAATGCATTATATGAAAGACATGTAAAAAGAAATAAATTATAAAGAAATAATCGATAAAAAGGGGGTTTAATTGGCACTTTACCTTAGAGAATGGCAAACGTAGAGGTGAGGTGGTGAATGAGATACAGAACCTACCGGAACTTACTCTGACTTTCACTACAAGAACTTTAAACTAACTTAACTTATTTATTTCTATTTAATTTCTAAATTTATTTTTTCTATGACTTTGACGTCAAAATTTAGTTTGGGTGTCCAGTCCAATATTTGATCATATTTCACTTCTGAGGTTGGAAAATTTGTATGTTTAGGCAATCGTAAGTAGAGGTTCTACTGTATATTCATAAAGCTCAACATGAAGCTAGCCAATAAGGCTAACTTTATTCCAGATGGACTTAAGCTTAAGGCCATTACATATTCTGTAAGAGCTGAGTAATTTGATAGGAATTTTTAGTAGACGTTAGCATAGCTTTGCTGTTCAAACTACTTCCAGATTCAACAGACTGAGTTCTTAAAGTCTGCTGCAGGACAGTTTATAACTGACATATCGAACACAACCTCACAAGGTGGCGAAAAAAAACAGAACTATTTCGAGCTGGAAAGGTGTAGAAAATGCCTTACTGTCAATATAATGTATCTTTTGAAGGAATTGCTAATGAACATGTTTATTCCAATTGTAACATCGGATGTTTAGAGAAAAAAGAAAAAAGAAACATCTTGAAATTTGGGGCTAAACTGAAAATTCCTTTTCTTGAATCATGTCTTTTTTATTTAAGAATTGTCAGAAATTGTCTTTTGTTTATGTGAACAAAAGGAGTTTTAATATGCAGTAATTTAGTGTTGAAACTCTGTATAATGCTGATGGATACACACTGGGGATCTATAGACACCAATTTTAGAGCTTTTCAGGCAACAGGTGTATGCTAAGCTACAGCATGCTACCACTTAGCTTAGCAGTTACGGAAAACGCTAGCTAGCTTGAGTTTGCATTTTTCATGCAAACCTAGCACCACGGCCTCGCTGAAATGTAATATTTACCAAAATTATTTACTTCGAGTCGTACAAATATATATTAAAAAAATCATACAAAACAAAGTACTGACCGGATCTCCAGGTGTGTTTCCATCAGGAGAGGTTCCAGCGTAATGCAGTAAAGATGTCAGCGTCTTTCATCAAACATGATTGCACTCTCTTGCACTCACCGCTAAACTTCTTAAGGGGAATTCCACCAAAATATGCCATTTATTTTTTTAGATTTCCCCAAAGTTTTCTGTCATTTGTACGTCATGCACTCGCGATTTGAGAAGTCAGCTTTTAATGGAGTCCCCTTGGATGAAGTAGCCTCATGTGCCATTGTTGTTGTTGCAGTGTCAAACACTGACCATTAGACCTAAGGGATCCTGCATGTTGAGCCATTTTTATTTATTTGTAAATGTGCTTTATTTAATTTTCCTGACTGAACTGTGAAACCAGGGGAGCTCATAATGTTACACGAATTCAACTTTCAGATACAAAAAAAAACATTCGACTGACAGATTGTTCTGATGCCAAAATCAAGAGGCCTTAATTCAGCAACACTAGATTGTAAAAAAAAACAAAAAACAAACAAAAAAAAGTGTCTTTCCTGACAAAAAAAAAGTCCAACTAAAGACTGTCATGAAACGAGTCATGAGTGATTCATATATGAAATGTTAAGAAAACCACTTTTGTACTCATTTTTACAGACTATTTATTAAACTGTGATTTTGTAAGAAATAAAAAAAATAAAATAAACTGCATTTGTACCCATTTTTGCGGGGGGGTTGGCGATGCTGTAGAAGAACAAAACGAGCCACGGAGCATTAGTACAAACGTTTTTATTTATTTTATTCACATTTAGTTTGGAGAATAGCTTTCACGCTCAAGTTTAAAGCAGCTGATTTAATAATTTAATTAAATTCCTAATTCTCAATTTACCGTGCTCTGCTTTGCAAAGGGGGTCTCAGTCGGAGTTGACGTCACCTCAAAAGTTGGCATCTTTTCTTGAATGTGTGTCTGAATTGTGTCTAAAGACGTCTTGGTAAACTGCTTTTTTAATTGAAACGATGCCACGCCCCAGCGGCGTGCCGCTCCTCCTCCACCCAGGCGGGGGCTTTAAGAGGCACATTAAAACATGAGCCATGGAGGTGTCCCACCTAATGGGGGAAAGAGTCGGCCGCGGGACGTTGACATCACTAGTTTAAACGATTGACCGAAGGGTGCCAACTTGGCTCTGCTTGTGCCAAATAAGTTACACAAAACTACAGAGATAGAACACATTAAGGCCCCGAACACACCTTGACCAGAAAGAAAAAGAAGTTTGGTTTCAAGATGTTTTTGGGCTTTCATTTACCGACCTTAAATAAATAAGACAGGTCGGAGCACGAAAATATTAAAGCTCATATCAAAAACAACCCCGTCTCTGCAGAGCAGATCGTTATCAGACTAATGGAGGTGATCAGCTGCCAACCTGCAAGGGGGGGGGTCATTTAAATGGAGGAAATCAAGAGCAGGCGGTAGCTTTTTCTAAAAATCAGCTCAGTTTCACAGGTTCCTTTGTGTTCATAAATAACTATACTTCATGATTCTAAAATAAAGTGTCCATATGCAGTCACATCACGGTTCCAGAGTTGGATTCTCTCTCCATGGCTGGAGATCATTAAGTTCATCTCACAGAGGGGGGCTGAAATGTTGTCTTCCTGGCAACATGCTGTCCTGCTTGCTGGATTAGTGTATTTATCACCCAGGAAGGAAATCAACAAAAAAATAAATAAATAAAGGGAGGAAGGAAACTATTCTGGTTGCATAATTACTGAAATGTCAGTGGAGACTCGAATCCAGCTCCTGGACGCGCCGACCCGTCCGCACTCAGTTGAGGTGGATGGGCAGGTCCTCGCCGTACTTGCGGAGGAACTTGCCGTGATTGTGGTCGACGGACCAGAGGGGCGGCAGGTGGCGCGGCTGCATGGTGGTGAGGAAGTGCTGCCTCCAGCGGCGCTCCAGCCCCATCAGGCCCCGCAGGCCCTGGCCGGCGTGGGCGCGCACCACCTTCAGGCCGTGGGGCACGTAGGCCTCGTTTAAAATCCTGCGGGAGACGAGAGGAGCGGTTACTAAAGTCGACCGAAGCCTTTTTTTTAATCTTTTTTTTATTTATTTTTTTACATTTAAACCTGAGGCACGTGGGCTTTCGGCGGGGCTCACCTGGTCTCCAGGCCGGCGGCCTGCTGCAGCACCTCCTCCGTCAGCTCCTGCTCCTCGCTCAGGTCCAGGAACTTGCAGATGAGCGCCTGCAGCTCGCCGCGCCGGCGCTCCGGCAGGCCCTCGCCGGCGCTGAGCAGGGCCCGGGCCGCCGAGCGCACCCGCCGGCGGTCCGAGTCCTCCAGCAGCCGGACGCCCTCCTCGCACCCCTGCGGGGCGGCAAACTCCTCGGCCAGCTGCTGCTTCAGGAAGCCGTCGTGCACATTGGAGGCGGCGTGGCAGCTGGTGCACAGCAGCAGGATGTCGTGGGAGTTGTGGTCCTTCATCTCGGTGGGGAAATGCCGCCGGTACTCGTGCGGGACGATGTTCTTCCTGAGGGGCGGGGGGGAAGATTCTCAAAAAAGCTCATGAGGAACTCGTTTCGCCGCGGCGCGGCCGGTTTAAGTGGGGCAGCAACAGCCAGCCGGCCCGTCAGACCTGATGTAGGAATCCGCCTTGCCGCAGACCACACAGAGGTTCTCCTTGGCGGTCAGATAGTAGTCCTGCTGGGAGTCGGGGCGTCCCGATGGCTCAAACAGCAGCCTCACGATGAAGGGATCCTCACTCTGGAGCACTGTCACACAAAGACGGGGGTCACAGATTTCCTAGTAGAAGCTGGTACTCCAAAAGGATAAATACATAAAGAAATGATAAATACATTCTCAACTTTGAAAATCAGTTATGAATCACTAAGTGAGACCTATACGTCATCAGCATTAGGGTTGGCCGGCAATATGGTAATCCGGAGGTATCTTTCAAAAGCAACAGCATCAGTTTCAACACCTTTATTTAAAAACACCGCTTATATAGGAGATAAAGATTAAATAAATTATATCATTAAATTAATGCCTAAATATGATTCTATGTCAAGCAGAGCTATTATGTGGGTGACTTTCGATAAAAGTTTATGAACGCGATGCCATCACGTGACGGCGTGGAAAAGAGCGCGAAAATGACGGCAGTTGCACACCGAGTGACCTCGTCATCAGGAAGGACACAACTTCTGCAGACTGGCAATATTTCGGGTTCCTGACGAATGAGAAGGGAGAGCCAGTAAATACTGACGAGGCAATATGTAAATGATGTAATAAAAAGGTGGCTGCCAGATTAATTAGTCATGGTAATACCGTATACCGGGGTAAAGGTGTGAAGGTATCAGAATTTGGATACCGGCCAACCCTGATCAGAGGCCAAAAGGGGTTTGGAAGCTGCACGTGGAGGAAGAAGGCCACAGAATGGCTGACGGAGCAGAAAAAGTGATCCCTTTCACCTCCGATTCCTTTGTCGAGGTACCACTTGGCTTTCTTCTTGTCACAGGTACACAGAGGCTGGCCGTCGGGTGCGTAGAGGAAGCAGTTATCGTAGAGGGGAGACTTCCTACAGGAAGCAGAGGAGAGAAAAGCGTCAACTCAGCTCCACAGTGGGAATCAGTCTGCCATCCTTGGCTACTCCCCCCTCCCCTCTCCGTCCTCCTCACACCTGGCAGAGTAGCCAACGCCCAGCGGTTTTCTTTTGCTGTTCTTCCGAGGGTCTGGGACTTGCTGATCTCCAGACTCGGGACTTTCGTAAACCGCGGGCTTGCGCATCCGCCTCTTCCTCTCGCCGTCGCCGGCCCGTTCGACTCCTTCCCCCCGGCCCCTGAAGGGGACGTCCACCAGGCCCTGGCAGCGGGAGGCCAGCTCGGAGAAGGTGCTTCCGCTGGGGGGGGCGGGACCGGCTTCGGTCCGGAGGTCGAGGAGGTGGAGGAAGAGTGCGATGGAGACCTGGGCATCTCTGGCTGCATAAGCCATCTGGAGAGGGGACAGATGCATCAGTCAGAGAAGGCGTGCTTCTCAGAGAACTACAGTATTTTTCCTGCTGCCTTATCGGTTCCTGGAGAGAACGTGAAGCTACCTGCTCTAGTGTCAGCTCATCCGCTTCCCAGTCGCTGCAGCGCAGCTCTAGAGATTTATCCAGAGATATGTTCAACAGGTCTGCCGCCAAGGACTTCAGACTGAGGCCATTGGTCACAGAGGTTTGCCTAAAAGTGGGACAGACAGCTTACAGCCAGCGTCCACAGCCGAGGCGTGGGCCAGGCGGGCGGCCGGACCGTACCTCCGTCTCAGCGCCAGGAAGCGCAGGTCGACTGTGGACGTCAGCGCCAGGCCGTAGTCGCGCGCCAGGCGCTTGGCGTCCTCGTAGCAGCCCACGCCCACCTTCAGAACGTGCCGGTCTCCGAGGACGTCCGTCAGGCCCGGCGGGAACGGCCGCGGCCCGCCGCCGAACGCCAGCAGCCTCACCAGGAGGCACAGGCCCGAGTGGGTGGCCATCTGCAGCAGGGCCACCGCGCTGGGCCGGCCCTTGGACGACACCTGCACCAACACCAGGCAGCCGGGTCAGGCCGGGCGGAGCACATCTGAGAAAGCGGCGTGATTGAGAAGGAAAACTCCACCCGGTCAAGATTTGTTTTGTTTTTTTGTTTTTTTAAGCAGCTATCAATTAGGTGCCTGTGTTTTGGCGCTGCGGAGCCAGCGCTTTTTAATAGAGCAAAAGCCCAAAAAAAACCTGAGACTTAGGGTGGATTTGACCTTTTAACTGGTGCGCAAACATGCAAAAGCTAGTCCTTACGCCTTCAGTCTTTACCCATTCACAGTCCAGCCCCAGCACGGGGAGGACCGACAGGTCCCTCTGCACCTGGGGCCACAGCTGCTTCCACTCCTCCTCGGAGCTCACCGTCACCGGCTGGACCCCCAGCAGCCGGTGGGACCACGGGACCTGGGCGGGGGCGGGCGCCTTCAAGGTCTGACACTCCGCGGTTCTAAACTGCTTCTCGGCGGCGAGGCACGGCGGCGGGACGGGCTGGAGCTCCACGCCGGTGAGCGGCTCCTCGGAGCGCGGGGGCTCCGCCGCCCTCTGGACGGAGGGCAGCTTCTTCCGTTTGGTTCGGAACACTCGCCATACGAGCAGCCCCCCCAGTGCGGCCCCCAGCACGGTGGTTATGGCCGCGGCGAGGGGCCCGCGGTGGGACATGACGTCGACTCGCAGCGATAGGAAAACGGACCGAAAAGCTCACACCTTGAAAAAAAAAAATTAAAACAATTTAAAAAAAAAAGACGTTAGGCGTCTCGCGGGCAGATTTTGAAAGGCTGCGAGCAAGTTCGTTTGGGGATTCTTACTTTTCCTGTGACGCCGAGCTTCCATTTAAGCCCAGCTTTGCTTCTGTGGCACCGGGAGACTCTGCATATCTCTGGATTAAAAAAGAAAAAACAAGTTCATACCCGTGTTCATAAATAAGCTACTTATATATTTTACTAATTATCTAACAGGAATCTAGAGGAGTGAGCCACTCATTCCACAGAACAGGTTGTAACGACCCATACTTAAAAGGTTAGCCAAATACAACGCAAGGTTTCTAAATGTATATAAAGCAACACTTGTACAACGTGTAGACATTGAATGTAACATGAAAACGTTTTCAGAGGTTTTAAACAGCGTGTAGAATTGTAACCGACCTGAAGGAGGACACTCAGCATGAGTACCTGAATGTGAGTCCTTATGAGAAAGTTTGGATAACGAGGTAGTACGATAGTTTTGAACAACAAAATGAGAAATTGTCGGTAGCCTGGAGGTAATTCGCATTTTGCTGCGGAAACCAAGGCAGACTTAGCCGTCCAGAAGTCCATCGAGGCTCCTGAAGATTTAACCTACGAGTCAACGAGTTCACAGACCTCACTTAAGTAAGCGTAAAGCTGTTCCTAAAAACAAACACCTCTCCGAAGGCGAAGCTTGACTGCGCCAAACTCAACACAGCTTAGGCTTTGAAAAGTCACAAAATAGACACGGGGCAATTCTCACAGCATCCCTGCTTAATTTCCCCATTCACTTAAGCCGACGTTAGCTTGGCTAGCGCTAACCCTGGGGCTGCTAAAGCTAGCCTTCTGGTCGTCGCTGTATTGAGAGTGCAGCTCTGGCACGAGGCACCTGCGCGTGCTGCCCGATACGCCACCTTACCTTCACGTCTTTACACGAAAAGACGCCACTTTCACACCCATGTCCACTTGTTTGCTGCACTGATACATGTCTTCCGGGCTGCATTTATTAGCACCGTGCTGAGGCAGGAGAGCGCCCCTGCGACCAGCGCCCCCTGCTGGGAGGATGAACCAACACGCATATCTTAAATGAATGGGACACTTATCCTAAAGTCGTTGGCATGTGCTTATACATTTTTTTTTTCTATCAACAACATTTGAATACACCGACATGGAAAAAAAGCAAATGAAGCTTTATTTTTCTGACTGAACTTATTTCTGTTTTCATTCATTTTTATGGGTCATGCAGTATGTTTATCTCAATGCAATGTGACCCACAACTCGGCCCTGAATTGAATATTGCTGACTTTACAGTCACAGAAAAAAAAAATAGAGAAAGAGACAGGGGGGCCGGTGGTGTGGTGGTTAGCACCATCGCCTCACAGCGAGAAGGTTCCAGGACCTTTCTGTGTGGAGTTTGCATGTTCTCCCTGTGTCTGTGTGGGTTCTCTCCGGGTTCTCCGGCTTCCTCCCACTGTCCAAAACCCTGCATGTTAGGTTGATTGGACATTCTAAACTACAAATATGAGTCTGCGTGGTTGTTAGTCCTTGAACGTTTTTGTGTGGCCCTGCGATGGACTGGCGGACCGTCCAGGGTGTACCTCGCCTCTCACCCATCAGCTGTGCTGACTGAAAGCAACAACACAGACGGCTTTGTCCTCTACCACCATGAATTTATTCAATCTTTGAGCTTCACTGCTTCTCCAAAGAGTTGGAATAAAGAAATGAAATAATTACAAAATGGAAAAAAAATAGATCAGAGAATAGATCGTATTCACAGGTTTGATTAAAAAAAAGAAAAAGAATAAACACATGACAGAGGGAAATGAGACTGAGCGATGAGACCATCTCGTCTCCCTGCTCTTCTTTGCCGCCCCTCAGGAGCACGGCAGGCCAATGGAGGACGAGCATGCAGCCTCCCGTGCTGATCGAGTTCACCTGTGAAGTCCAATCATCTACTGTAGTGCTTGTGCAAAATATAACATTAAAAATCAGCAACTAAAAAAAACAAAAAAAAAAAAACAATAATTGGAGAGATGGTGAAACAGGACCTTTGCATCCTACTGTGTTAAATAATGATAAAAAAAAAAATAAAAAAAAACAGTGAAACATTATCGCAGGAAAAAGAAAAGAACATAAGAAGTCAAATGTTAAGTACTGCTGTGTACTAAACTATCCAGATCGAAGCACAGGCACCGCCACCAATGCTTAGGTCCACACTGATTGTTGCTGCAATTAAATCCTATTTAAGGTTCGATGCCTCGCATCCAATCACAGGATGCAACAGACGCCAATGAAGATTCTTTTTTTTTCTTCAAAAATGGGGGGGAGGGAAGGGAACAAGTAAAGCAGCTGTCCCTTCACAAAAAACTCTTTACATCACATTAAAAATTAGCACTGTTGTCAGCCGTGTGTACAGTAAAGATTCTTTATAGATATATATATATATCTTTTTATATATTTATGTATAATATATACGGTCATTCCTTGTACGCAGGAACATAAACTTGTTTCATTGTTGCTAGCCTGCACAGGCTAGCAACAATGACAACTCTTCTGTTAGATTCCAAAGCTATTTAAAATATATTTAATGCATAAAAATAAAGATTTTGGCATTGTCTCACTCTAGTCTTAGAATTAGGAGGTTAGAAAGGAGAACTTCTCGTCTCTCAGTGCTGTGGCTCCTCTGCCAGGTGGTGGGAGGTCTCCTTCTGCCAACAGGGGGCACGTGGAGCCGGGGCCAGGGGCCCGGGGCCCGGGGTGAGATGGGCTGGGTGAGGCTGCACAGATACTCCACAGGGTAATGACAATCTCGCACTCCAAAGCACAAACTAAACATTACAGCTGATGCTAATGAGATGCCTTGGGAGCTGCGCCCTCGTTAACAGAAACCTGTTTTTCGAGAGCTGTTTTTTCGATTTTTTTAATTCTTTCACTGCCACGCAGAGCTCTGCTCCCCGCTGATTCGCCGGCTGCTCTCCACCATCTTGCCGCCCCCCCCCACCTGCTGAGTTTGTCCATTAAAGCACAGGAGGCCGGGCAGAGGGGCGGTCCCACCTTCTCTGTGGCCAATAACCCCCCCCTCCCCCCGTTCTTTCCGAGTCCCTTTCATCTGTTTCTTTGTAGGTACAGTCTTCAGAGCTGGATCTCAAAGGTCTTTTGCAGCTCGGTGGAGAAGGGGTTTGTGGGCGATGGCGTGGTGTGCTGGCGCGAGCGGCCCTCCAGAGCTGCCCACTGGGCCTCAAACGCATCCTGCTGCGGCGGCGGGGCGGGCCCGGAGGACGGGGCGCCGTGAGGGGGGCCGGCGGCCCAGTTGTCGGCCCCGTTGAAGGTCGCGCTGCCGTTGAAGGGCTGGAGGGGGGCGGGGCTCATGGCGGTGGACGGTGGGGGCTTTATGAAGGGGCTGACGTGGGCGACGGCCTGGGCGTCCAGCTGGGGTGCGGCCGCCGCCGGGACGGGGAACGGCAGGGGCTGCGCGGCCGAGCCGAACACGTTGGCCACCATCTGAGAGGGAGTGATTCCGAACAAGGGCACGCTGGGCTGAGGGAACGGCAGCCCGTTGGACACCGGGTAGGAGGCCGGGGCCGGGACCGGGGCTGGCGCCGGGGCGTGGAAAGCAGGCTGACGGGGGGGCAGCATGGGCACGGCGGGGGGCAGAGAAGGCATGAAGGCCACCTGGGGAACAGACGGAACAGAGGCCACGGGCATCGGCGCAGGTGTGATGAAGGGCTGGGAGGGGGGCGTGCCCCCCGCCATGACTGGATTGGACTGCGGGGCTCGGACCGATTTGGTGACTTCCTCTAACCATCTGTCTGCTTCTGATGGCGTGCGTTTGTGAGAAGGCATGACCGGTGACGACGTGGGGGGGACGATCTCCGGTGTGGCCGATGCCCATTCGCTTCCTGTGGGAGGAAAGAACGACAACACTTCTGAAACATGATTTGAATCACTTGGAAACGTCTGGTTGTCACATCAGAAGGATGCGATCTAAAAGAAACGGGAAAAGTCCTCTTTACTGCTTACCTGGTTGAGCAGAGGCAGGGGCCCCCGCCGGGCTCTTAGCCCAGGGGTTAGTGTCTCGGGCGGGAAGAGCAGGGGGTAGGGCTGTGGGGTTAGGAATAGCGGCAACAGGGAAGGCAGGCATGGTGCCATTCACTACAGCAGAAGAGAGACAGAAGCTAGAACAAGGTGCTCGTGCGGATGGAGACTGATCTGACATGCAAAGTGTTGCCGTGCAGTTAAACATTTCAATGCGTTCTCTGGTCCATTTTCTTGTGTGTGGTTCAGAGCGTGTGATGATGTCTTTAACACGCTTAAGAGGTTATGGGGTTCAGAGGTTAAGAGGCAGGCCATGCAAACAGAAAAGTGGATGTTCATGAGTCCTGCCCATGCTCCAAAATGAGAAGAAGAAATAAATAAATAAAAATAGCCACTGAGCTGTTTTTTTAGTGTGAGTGTTTTTATTTTTGACTAAAGCTTGTCACGTGTGTTTTTCATTAAGATATCAGTTTACCGAGGCAAAAACCAGATTGCAGATGTCCATCTAGACACAAGTGGGTGTTACCTGGAGCCACGGGAGACTGCGGAGATGAGGCCGGCTTGGGCATTGGAGCCGAGGAGAAGGGGTCCTCTGGGGGCCCGCTAAAAGCTGTGGTGATTTTACTGCACAGCGAGCTGATGCTGTCGCTTTCTCCTTCCACTTCAGGGACTACATGATTAGAACGAAAATAGGCTGGAGTCACTAAACTGTAATAAAACAATGCTTTGGGAAAATTCTTATGAGATGATACACATTAAAGGGAGTATAAACGTAACTGATCCGTCAATCTTTGACAAGGGTGAAAGCTATTTCTATAATCTGACACAACCTGAAAGCTAATCAATTAGCCAATCCCTTAGTGATTGAATGTTTTGAATGGTCTAAGAGGGATTTGATCAAAGCATCATCATGAGCGACATCCTTTTTGGAAACAGGCCGACACTACTGGGACATAAGGCCTCCATTCTAAGCCGGCGGCAGAATCCGCTGGCCGTCCCTGAACTGCTCACGTCACCTGTGTTCTTCATGGGGAAGTCGGATTTCCGCTGCATGGTGGAGGGCAGCTCGTTCATGCGCAGCGACAGCTGCCGTTTGAACGGAGACGTCTTCTGGCTGAGGACGGGGAAGCCTCGGAAGGAGCCCTGCCTGGCCAGCGCCTCGGCCGGCGCGTGCCTGCGGGGGATCACCTGAGGCCCCAGCGTGGCCGCCGACAGAGGCGGGGAGGACGTGGGCGACGGGGAGCCCCCGGTGTGGTGCACTGAGGGGTTGACCACGCTGTTGGCCAGGCTCACACTTACCATCGCGTCCGCCTCTGATGAATAAAAGAAAGGAAAAAAAGCAGGAATGAGGAAACACCATAGAAAGATTAGAAAAATGGGGGAAAAAAAGTGTTCCAGGCTTCAACAACAAACCCTTTTTGGCATCCTGCAGCTGCCTCATGACCTCCTCCCGCTCTGCCGCCTCTGTTGCCGTGGTGACGCGAAAGGAGCCCTCTCGAGTGAAAGTGGTTCGGTTGGCGTCAAAGGTTGCCGTGACCCCGCACTCCTTCTCCCGCTTCTGTTTCCGTTCGAGGCAAGCGGCGAACGCACAGCCCACGGCGTGACTAAGACGCTCCCCCTGCAAGGGTCACATCCAAACCTCTGAATCAGACGCTGTTCTGTGGTCATCGTTTACTACTACTGAGAACTAATTCTATGACTCAACAGTATCGGCTCTGACAGGAGATTTCTCTCTCCACGGCGGGAGCCGTCTTCAGCCATTTCTCATATACTTCAGCGATGAAATTAGTTCTTACAGAGTCTTTAATGGCCATGAAACAGTGGCAGATCCAGCGCCGCGTGGTGCCATCCCTGCAGATGTAGGAAAACGCCCGCTCAAAGTTCCTGTCGGGAGCGCAGAACGACACCTTCTCTATCGTCTGGTCCAGAATTAGGTCCTGTTAAAATAAAAACAAAGTCAAACTGAACCAGAGCTGATCATTCTAATGCCTCTCCAAGGGAAGGATTCCCAAATTTCAACTGTCTTCTTCAGTTGTTTCTAATCAAAACTTAAGCTCTCTTTAAAACGATCAAAAGGTCTGCCGCCAAATGTGGTAGTCATGTACTCTGGGTACTCTGGGTGAAGATGCAACTCTGCAAACCGCATGCCCTGTAGTTTGCCTTGCAGAGTCTGCACTGTTCAATAGAATAAACAGGTTTCTATTCTCTTTGGTTCTCTGAGGAGCAGCTTTGCAGAGGCCACAAACCCTGCTCGCACGGTTCCCTCCGGCCGTCAGCATTCGGCGCAGTACCCCGCGTCCCCAGCAGATGTCAGCGTGGCCCTTCGTGTGGTGCGTACCCACCCATTGCATGTGCGCCCATGTACCCGCCGTGGAGGTGATTAGACCCAAGCCACGTTCCACCTCGGCTTCTCTTTCTCATATCAGAGTTGTTCCCGGCCTGCCCCCGGAGGACTGAAGGGACCGGTTACCTTTGTTTTGTCGTCCACCACTCTGAGACCGTCCGCCGACACCCACAGCACGGCTCGCACCGGCTTCTTCCCGGCCTGCGAACACACACACACGAGACAAGACAGGATTGAGTTAAGGGGGGAGTGTTTTCACCACAACCCGCAAGATTAGTTCCCCTTTGTACCATTCCTTGGCACCTAATCGCAAAGAACTCTTTCAACACACACACACACACACACACACACACACACAAACAGAACACCTGTAAATAAGAGAAAAGCCAGCTGTTACACAAAAGAGAGGACACAAGAGAGCCACCTCACACAGCTGGAGCAAAATTTCAATAAGGAGGGAGGGGAGGTTGGTGAGAGAGGTGCTCTGATTCAAAAAGCAGTGGTGACCCCCGTTGGTTAGAGGATGAAAAAGGAAACGCTCATTCACACAAACTGCTCATTGTTCCATTCTGGGACTCATGGAAGAAGGGCTGAAGGGGAGAGAAGGCACGCCTTCTAATATAAAAACACACACTCAAAAAAGAAACCGCGCCCCACCCCGGCCTAAAACCACCCCACCTGCTCTCTCTCACACACACACATTTATGCGTCTGTCTTTCTCCAGACAGATTCTCCTCCGTCATTCGGATAGAGAGACAGACAGTGTGTGTCGTGAGGTGTGATCAAAGGGTGAAGAGTGAGAGAGACAGAAGGGAAAGAATAATTCTAATAATAAAGAGAAAAAAACCCCCACACACACGCACACAAAGCGACAACTTACTTTAGCAAAGAATCCTTTGAAGAATTTCCTGTCCTGGAAGTGGATGAGGTAAAACAAAAAAAAAGGAAGGGGGGAGGGCAGGTAAGTAAGAGGGGAGGGGGGGGAACAAGGCATGAAAACGTTACCTAAGAGGTCTAAATGGTGACTGGAGCCCGTAGGACGGGGTGTTTCTGGTGGAGGTGAATTTGGGTTATAGGCGAGTGGCGGCGTTAGCTTCGTGTGACAGATGTTTTGATGGCCGACACTGTGCTGATGTCAGTCGCTGTTAGTACTACCACATGGGAAGCCAGTAAACATGTCACTGTCCTCAGCAGGACCCGGCCCCCCCTCCGATACGCACACACACACACACCTCCTAACAGCAGGAAGTGACACCATTTACTTCTTCTTTGATTGAAATAAACAGAAAATGACAGAGAACCAGAGCGTCCCAAAGCTTAAAGAGAGAGAGAGAAACACTGAGCAGCCTGGAGAGAAAAGATAAGGACTGTAAATATTACCTCTCAGGAGGGGGCAAACCAACAAATCCCATGTTTTGTTTAGTTTTTTCCCCGCCTGACTACTAGACCCCGAGATACGACCCTTCAGTGTCTGAAGCGCATTCCCACAGATGGGAAGATTGACCTCTGGGTCAAGCCTGTGACAGTTCACTGATCAGCCAGAAGTAGGGGTCAAGTTTACCACGCTACAAAAAAAGGAGCTCCTGCGAGCTCCCGTCGTTCCCATAAGCTGTGAAAAAGGAGTACCACTCTGCTCCTGTTACGCAGCCGAAGAGGAGGTGGCACTCCCGGCGCCGTGTTAATGCATGATTTAACATGTTAACCACAGACACATCTCCAAACGCCTGTTAGTGTGTTTGTGTGTGTTTACAACACCGCAGACATGCAGATGATTGAAAGGTCTGCTCAGCGCTGTTAGTAAGCTACGGTGAGAGGAGGCGGGGGGAGGGGGGGGGCTAAAAAAGCAGCATGGAAGGGTGGAGTTTGATGGCATTTCTCTGCAATAACAACCTGCTTAAAAAGACAAGAAAAATAAAGTATAACACCGACAAAAAGGTCATACAACAAACAAGTTTTCAGTGTACAGGCTGAGAAGACGCTATGGGGTGGGGTGGGGGGCGCTGTCTCTGCGGATATTTGATGGACAAAGGATGAGCCGGTGAGGTCCAGTAAACACCGGTGAAAGAGGAAACTTACTTGTTACTTCTTTTAGTCTGATTAGTTTCCCCTTGAGAACCCAGTCAGAGGCCTGCGGGGCTCTTGGGGACTCTGCTTTCTAAACAGCTGAAACCTCTGGCAGAATACGCAGCAACAACAAAGCCGGCGTGTTGCGCAATACCTGCTTCTGAGCAAGCGCTCATCACACCTCGCAGGATTTCCCCTTCCGGCCTGAGAGAGACACCATCTTTAAAAACCTCGAGGCTCCGCTCTCTCCTGGAAGCACCCGTGCGGCAGCTGACATTCTTTGAGGCTGTCATCATCTCCGAGCGGGCCGCCTCACCCAGGTCGCTGTGAGCTTCCGAGCAGCAAGGAAAAAACACTCCCACACTCCCCGTGGCTGAGACCCAGGGCGCTCCTCTGCCCCGGGGCCACCTGCCAATCAGGCCTGGGGAAGCGGTGGTGCCAGCACCAAAAGGACGGCTTGGAGGTTGACGCTGCCGCAGTGCGGCCTCCTCCGGCCACTTCTGAGTCACGGGGGTCGCAGAGTTGCGATTAAACTCTCATTACCGCCCCGGAGGCTGCTGGGAACGAGGTGGGGTTAGCCTGGGCGCCGCATTTAGCCTTCAGCTCCGGGAAGTGTGGAGTTTAAAGCAGAGCCAGCTCTCGTGTTCTCGGCTTGGGCGGACGGTATTCACTACCAGGCAAATGGTCCCTTTATCGGTGACTCAATGAGAGAGAACTGGGATCTATGGAGGCCTTGCTAATAGGCATATTTAGCAGGGGGAGGGCGTCGCCCTACACTGGTCCGTTTTGACTTTGCTTTGACAACTATAACCAGCTCAGACCTCCACGGCAACAGGACCGTAAATGTACGATTCAAATAATCCACCAGAACTTCTGAGTGATTTAGTTGGCTTTTTTTTTTTTTTCAAAGCTGCGTCACCATGAGCCGAGCACCAGGGGACGGCAGTATTGTCAGAATGGCCCGACTGCATAAGGCACTTGGGCAGGGTGACACAGAACACCTTGACTCATTTGTAACTGCTTCACGGCTCAAAGCTTCAGCGTTCCGTGTTACAACTAGAAAATTAATACTTTTTCTTCCTCTATCTTTTTATCTGTCTTTCTGTACAACCATCGCAAACCTCCCTCTGGGTGAAACATGCGGCTATGGGACCAAATTCTGTAAGAGCGGTAAGAGGGAATAGCCTGCGACCACATGGTCCCTTTCACTGGAATCAAACTTTGGCTTCTCTGAGCCGATCCTTTCTGGTTCTTCCTGTAAGACGAGTCACTTCGGGGGATGAGGGAACTGGTTCGTGCGGGTTAAAGTTTACAAGTCAGACACAGTTTCCAGAGAAATTATCTATGGGCAGATGGATGGAGTTCCTCTGTATCTTTGTGGCCGAGCGAACAGACTGGGGCGGCTGCTGAGCGTCAATGGCATGAAAGGAGTTTGTCGTTTGCAAAACACACTCGTAAAATATTAAAATCCCTCGTGGTGACGCTCTGAACCAGCCACTCAAGTGGTCTTCAGCCCCTTTTTACACAGCTGCAAGATTCATAACTCGGACACTGAGAACGGGAGCAACCAGGGTGTGAATATTCTATTAGTGTGAGTCATCCCCAACTGAAAGCGAAACCCGACGGCAGACCAAAAAGCACGGCTTTCGTCATGCGCGGCGGGGGAATCGGGTTTGACGCGGGCGCAGTGAGCTAATGCTCCCCCGCAGACAGACAGACTCGGGTCCGGTCCTGACTTCAGAAAAAATGTTGGCCTCTCTCACTCACAGGAGTTCATGTCCTGGGTGGGGCCCTGGCAAACAACGGACAACACATAGGAGGATCCGCTTCCCCTCCCCCCCCGCTCCCCAAACTGGAATTTTGCCCTTTACTGCCCAACTCCGGTGGATTGTGCCGCAGCAGGAAGCACACGGGGGGCCGATTTCTCTGCCCCAGCCCCCTGAACAAAACCCAGAAGGGGTCAGTTGAAGAAAACATTAATTAATTTAAAAAAAAGATGCTGGTGGATGAGGGAGGGCTGTGGCGGGGTAGATGTTAGAAAACTTCAGCGGGGCGTTGGTGAGACAGAGGGGGAAATTTCTGGAGGGCGTGATAAGATAAAGCACAGACAAGAGAGGAGCTGGGATGTCTGCCCTTGTTCCTGGAGAGTGGGGGCTGGTGGTGGTTGGAGGGAGGAGGGAGGGGGCGGTTCTGGTGTAACCTACCGTCTTAAGCCGCTTCACGGCATCCTCGCAGATGTGCATGCCTCTGGACTCCTCCACCTCCACGTGGCCCAGATACTGCAGAGCACAGACAGAGAGAGGAGGAGAGAGAGTGGGAGGTGGGGGGGTCAGTCAATAAGGCTGTGAGAAGCATTCTAAGAGGAAAAAAAAAAAAAAAGAGCCACTATTCCACAGGGCGTCAGAGCCGTGTTGATTACAACTCCTTTAAAAAGGACAGAAATAAAAGCATCACAACTTATTGTAGCTGGGAGCCAGTATTTGATTTATTTTTTCGAAAAAGTACCAGGCACGACTCAGCCTCCTCCCTCCCTCTTCATCACTCTGGTCGCAGCCCTGACCTCAGAAGCCATTGTGCGGGGCCGGCCCGGAGAGGAAGCTACCCTTTTCCTTACAGATGCACGCACAAAGCCAGTGTCGCTGACCCACGCCTGTCACCCCCACCCAGCCTCGGGCCTAGCTATTTTGGGAATGTGACGTAGAGGGCTGTGACTCACGCTGTCAAGTGTGAAGGAAAAGTGCACGTGCGCGCGCGCTCGTCCGACAACGTGCGCGTGGGATGTTCGAGGACAATGCCGATGCGTTCACACGCACCCTCGCACCAACAGTGGCAGGGCTAAAGGCCCACTCCTGGATCTGCTTCCCTGGACTCCGATCACAATATTGGACTATAAATAGCAGAAGTTTGCTCAGGAAACGTCAAAATGGATCTTCTCCAAACAAAGTACGCGCTTGAGTCGAGGAATTTCCGACGGATTTCTTCTGCTCCATAGGATAACAAAAAGAAAGACAAAAAAAAAGGCTGGCAAACACAAAAATACAGCTCTTTGTAGCCAATTATAAGAAACACTTTCAAGGAGAAAACACAGCTCAAGCATGGACTAGAAATTAAAGATTTATCTTGAGCGAGTGCTTAAATCTTGAATGAAATTTGCTCTTTTGAGACAGAACTGGCGACGCCTGACATATGCCTCCTCCTGCCCGTAAGGCAAATTTGAAACTACAGGTTAGTGTCAGGGTCAAAAGCAGAAGTGAGAAAGCTGTGCTGCGACCGCAATTGGCTTGTACCTGGGACTTCAGCACCGTTACGAGGTGAGACAGAATCGATTCAGAGCCGATCAGATGGAAATGATTTTGTGGGATAAATCTGGATGTCTCTCTAGACGGAGGCCAGGAATTCATTTAATGTGCAGATGACAGAAAGAACGGATGCAAAGTGAAAACATGGTAAATCATTTCTCTGGGTATAAAAAAATAGCAATAAATCACTCTGACAATCTCCTTATTTCCGAGGTGGAAAATTGCTGTTTATGTCAGCGGCAAAAACAAGCTAATTCATTTTCATGCAGATGAGCGCAGCATGAAAATACCAAGGACATATAAATACGCTTCCCTTTCATCTATTTTCAGTAGTAACCAATGCGCAGAAGTAATTTAATCAAACCTAGAAGCCTCCAGCTGTCTCATAAGACTGACATTTCCATATAAATAAGCCTACCGTTTTTTTTTTTATATATACCTTTGACAATCTGTTCAGGCCATTTCTGCTTGACAGCAAGTTCAAATAAACATGAACGTCGCTTAAATAGGGAAACAAACTTGGCTTATGCGGTCAGCGTGCTTTTTCCATGCTTACAAACTCTATTAAAAAAGGCCGGTGGACCTTGCCCACACCATTAAAACCAGATTACAAGCAATCTTAATACCGCCGGATTTCCCCAACATTAATTTGGAACGTCCTTTTCAGGCCCGTGTCATCCCAAAAGCCAGTGATGATTTCCCTGCAACAGCTAAAGCCTGCACACAGCCCGGCCGAATGGAGGCACCTAGAGAGGGAGACAGGGAGCAGGAGGAGGGACACAGAGGAGTAGCATGGTAGGTTGCGCGGCCATAATAAAAGCCAGTGAGGAGAAAAGGTGCTTGTGTGTGCAGGTCATTTCTTTTCTGTAAATATAGCTCTGATTAGCCACTTTCCAGAAGAAGAGTGTGCAATAAAGTTTTGCCAGCAGAAGCGGCAAAACGTATTATCGGTCAGAACAGCAGAAAGCAGCTCCGAACTGGCACGGTGGTGTGTGTATGTGCACCCAGTTCCAACGGAGAGTGAGTTCCTACAGATGTGCGCATGTGCTGCAAAGCAGGTGTGGGAGGGAAGTCGTGTGGGTGAGGCCGTGGAGACGTCTCAGGGCCTAGAGGAGATCTAGAATCTATGGGAGTTTACATGTGTTCTGCATAAACTCTCCGGCTGAGAAAGCAGGAACACATCCCATCCGGGCTTGACTCCCAGATACACTCATTTCTCTTCCTTCAAGCATTCGAGTGCCCTTTTTTTTTGGTTGCGGCTCTAATGAAACAGGGAAGACTCGGTTCCCCCTTATTCCCGGTGAGGTGAGCGTCTGAACTGGAGTGATGGGAGGAAGCGTACCGTCGCACTTCTGTTTGCAAAAAGTGGAAGGTTCTGTTGCCAAAACACGCTGAACCTTCTAATGGCCGTCACCCTGATGCTGGCGGCACCGCTGAGTGATCGCTTCCCATTTTTTTCACACCTTTGGGTTCTGGTTCTGCGAGAGGCCAGAAAATGGCTGGGTTTTGTGGGGGTTTGGGAGGCTGCGGCTGCAGACAACCTTGCGGCCTGGATAAAAATCTAGCGCTCTGCCATGGATGCTTATAATTAATCACAGCGGTGTCCTTGGACGCCTCTGGGCTGTGTCTGCGTGTGCCGGGGGAGTCACCTTGACTGCGAAGCTGCACTTGCCGGTGCGGACCCCCTCCTCGTCCGTCTGCCATTGGTGCGGCCGACTGGACTCCGGCACGTAGATGTCTTTCTTCCGCCGGAAGCTCTGCCGAAGCTTATTCATCGCTGATCTCCCTGTGAGGGCGGACACACGCTTACGGTTAGTCCCAGGACCCCAAAACGGGACGACAGAATAAAGACAGACTTGAAAGATGGAGAAATAACCCAGAAATTAATTAAATGAACAAGCAAACTAAGCAGATCTGATGAACACGTCTTTCATTTCAGTTTGTCACAGAGAGAAGCCAAAGACATTTTACGAATCTCTCCCGACATTAAGCGAGGTTGATGTCAGAGCCACATTTGAGCTTTATTCTTTGCAAAGCTAGGGTTTTTCAGCCCAGATTGCTAACTAGCTGCAAGTCTAAGTCTTATTTACACTTATCCACCGCTCAGGGGTGTAAACAAACCCTAAGATCCTGATTGAACCAAATTTGTGATGGAAAAAACACCTAAACCCGGCTGTGCCCAGGCGTGTAGGGCAGAGTAGGTACAGGTACTAAACCACCAGAAGTAACTACTGTCCAACACATCTGACATATTCAAATCCATCCAAATGGGTTATGAAAAGCAAGCTCACAAATGTATCCAAAGTTTCTAAACTTTCTGCCTCGTGTAATGGACAAAAGAGCTTTATTATTAAGTTTAAGCTTAGCTTTTATTACCCTGACTCCCATAAGAAGGATAACCGGACTGGGGTCAAATAACAGGAGACAGGAGCATTCCCATTAAGGTGATGCCTTTAACCGGCTAACGCAGGAATTTTTTGGCAAGGCATGAAACAGCAACATCTTGAACCAAGTTCAAGAAAACGCGCTGAAAAATTAGTTTCAACGGGTTTTTGTGTTTGTCTTGGCATCGACTGCAAACGCACATTCCATCTGTTTTGTACTCATCTTGTTGTCCCTGTAGACATAAAACTGCTAAAAAAAAAAAAGAAAAAAGAAACTTGCGAGGCAACAAGCACGAGCCAGATGACTACTGGGCAAGAGAGGTTGGAGGTGTCAGAAACACCCAGTGTCGTTCACATGCCCACATCCTTGTTCCACTTAAATTTCCTGTTCAAATGATGTAGTTGTCTGAGATCTGATGCTTTACTTGAAAAGAACACTATTTCTTTTTTTTTTTTATAATTTATATTTTTATTTAGAAAGACAAATTTCCATCACATTCGTTGATTACAGCTTTTCCCATTCAAGATCGTACATGAGTATACTACCGGAATGTTTAAATGAATTTTTCCATACTGTCTTTCTAGTATTTTTACAGACTATTTCTAAATTTTAATTGTAAACAATAAAAAAAATGAACAGAATTGAACAATAATGGGGATTGCACCATCTCAAGCAATAAAAAAACAACAGCAGAAGAACATTCAAGGGGGGGGCACATACTTCTCAAGAACAGTCAAATGAAGTCAGATCTAGTCGGTTTTACATACTCGGTCCATTTGGTCCAGATCTTATAAAACTTTCCCTTTTCAACTTGGAGGGAAAAAGAAATCTTTTCCATAACATAAATCTGGTGAACAATTTCAATCCATTCATCGATAGTGGGTGGGTCTGGTTTTAGCCATTTCCTTGTGATGGCTTTCTTACTGGCTGCCAGTAGTATTGCCAGGAGTTTTTTGTCTGCATTTGTCCATGTGTCCAAATGTAAGTTACCCAAGTACAACGTTTCACATTTGAATGGAATCTTTACATTAAATACATTTTCAATATGTTTGTGGAGCTCTTCCCAGTATGGTGTTATTACTTGGCACTCCCAAAAAACATGGAAGTGGTTGGCTCCCTTAGACCCACAGAGCCTCCAGCAGGCGTCATCGTTGTTTTGATATCTTCTCTGAATGGGTGTAACAAAAAATCGTGCAACATTTTTCCAACAAAACTCCCGCCATGTGTTCGATCCAGTTGAGACCCACTGCAGTTGACATATTTCTTCCCAGCCTTCTTGTGAGATTTTAACCTTAATTTCCTTTTCCCATTTCCTCTTTATGTATTCTGTATTCTCATGTTTAGACAGCTGTATGGCATTATATAACTTAGAGATAATTCTACTGTCTGAACTGGGTTTAATTAGTGATAAAAATGTCTCCATGAAACTTGAATCACTCTTTCTCAGCCCCTCTTTAAAATTTCTATTAAAATAATGTCTCACCTGTAGGTACCTAAAAAAATCATCTTTCTCCAGTCCATGATCCTTCTGTAGGGTTTCAAAACTCTGAAATATCCCATTATGGACAAATGAATAATAGGTAGTTAATCCTTTTGAGATCCATATCTTAAATCTATTATCAATCCTATTAGGTGCAAAATCCGAATCATAGGCACACCACCTCATAATTTTAGATGTTTTTCCTATTCTGCAGATTTTAGCCAATTCCTGCCAGGACCTGAGAAAACTACCTGTAATGGAGTCTTCTGGAATCTGCTGTTCCTCTTGTAATTTATGATCACCGAGTAGGGCTGTTATTGGGATTCCTTTTATTGTTGTGCTTTCTATTTCCTTCCATGCTGCGGTGTATGATGATGAGCACAGGCAGACTAAAGATCTCAGCTGGGCTGCGTGGTAGTAATCCTGCAAACAGGGAAGGCCCATTCCACCCTTTTCTTTTTTTAGTTGTAAAGTTTTAAACTTAATTCTGGCCTTTTTACCCTGCCATAAATATCTCGCTATTAATCTATCCCATTCTGAGAACTGTTTAGGTGGAATTCTGACGGGTAGACTTTGAAATAAGTACAGTAGCTGTGGAAGGAGAGTCATTCTAATGGATTCTATCCGGGAGCTCAAACCCAAAAAGGGAATAACATTCCATCTATGTAAATCTGATTTTATTTTCAAATTTAGTGGGCCATAATTTATATCAAACAGTTTTGAGAAGTCCCTCGGTAGTGACACACCCAGATATTTGATAGACTCAGCCTCCCACTTCCAGTTGTACACAGTCTTAATTGAAGACGGTGGATCATAGTTAAATGTTAATACTTGAGTTTTATTTATGTTAATTTTGTAACCAGAAATTAAACTAAACTCTTCGAGTAACTTCATCAGTTTTGGGATTGTTTGTGTGGGCTGCGTTATATTTATCAATAAATCGTCAGCAAACAAGGATAGTTTTTGCTCCCCAGATGTCGTTGAAACCCCTTTTATATCTGGACTCTGCCTGATAAGTTGACTCATGGGCTCAATATATAAGGCAAAGAGAAGCGGCGACACACAACACCCCTGTCTCGTTCCTCTCTCCAAAGTGAATGAGTTGGTCAGATCTCCGTTAATTTTGATTCTAGCTGTTGGTTTGTTGTATAAAGATTTAAATGTGTCAATTATCGTTTTATGAAACCCAAATTTTGAAAGCACTTTATATAAGAATGACCACCTCACCGAATCGAATGCTTTCTCTGCATCTAGACTTAATATCAGTGCCTCTAATTTTTGTTGAGTAAGTTCCTTCATAATGTGTAATGTTTTTCTAATGTTGTCTTGGGTCCGTCTCTGCCTGACAAAACCAGTCTGGTCTTTATGTATTAAATCTGGTAATATGTTTTCTATTCTTTTAGATAGTATGGAGGTGAAAAGTTTGTAGTCATTGTTTAGAAGACTTACAGGGCGGTAGCTCCCACATTCCAATTTGTCTTTTCCTTCCTTGGGTATGACTGAAATCACGGCCTCTTTCCATGAGGGTGGAATAATTTTATTTTCCAAAACCCAGTTGAAGGTTTTCTCTAATGTTGGTATTAGTTGGTCTTGCATAATTTTATACCATTCTGTAGTGAATCCGTCTGTCCCTGGAGATTTTCCCTTTTTAGTTCTCTTGATTGCTGATTGGATTTCCTCTTTTGTAATTTTAGATATTAATTTTTTATTTTGTTCATCAGTGACCGTTGGAAGATTGATCTTTTCCAGAAAGGCATCGGTCTGATTGTCGTTGCTTGTCTGTATTTGAGAGTATAGTGTTTCATAATATCTTTGAAAGGAGTTTTTGATTTCTTCCGGATTAGTTTCTATTTTATTTGTTACACTATTTCTTATTTTATGTATAGTTCTACAGGCTTGTTGTCTTCTTAACCTATATGACAAAAGTTTCAGGGATTTCCCACCTATCTCATAATATTGCTGTTTTATAAAAATAAGCTTCTTTTGGATTTCCTGGATGTTTATTTCTTCTATTTCTTTCTTAAGTTTTATAATCCTATGGTTGGTGTTTTCATCTTTGGGCGATTTTGCATGTTCTCTCTGTAATCTTTTCAACTCCTCTTCTAAATCCTGGAGTTTCTTTGCTCTGATTCTCTTCTCATATGAGGTTATGGATATAATTTTACCTCTAATCACTGCTTTTAATGCGTCCCAGATTATAGGAGGGGTCACTTCTTCATTATCATTATTTTCTAAATATAGATTAATTTCACGTTTTAGTTTGTCTCTAATATCCAATTTGTTCAAAATGTTAGAGTTCAGTCTCCACAAAGTGAACCTCCTCTTATTACTCAGACGGATTGAGATGTAGATGGGGCCATGATCTGAAAGAGTATTAGGACCTATTTCACTGCTGTCTACCCTAAAAAGATCCCCCTTGAACATAAAGAAGTAATCTATGCGGGAGTAGACATTGTGGGCATGTGAGTAGTGTGAATAATCTCGACTCTTTGGGTTTCTTTCTCTCCAAACGTCCACGACCCCCATCTCATTCATCCAGGTGTTTAGTCTTCTGCTAATGTTTTTTGCGTCAGGTTTCCCGTTCGAAGAGTCTATTTTCGGATTTAATCGAACATTGAAATCTCCGCCGCATATTAAAATCCCTTGACTTTTGGTTGACATTATATCAACTACTTGTTTATAAAAAGACCAATGACTTCCGGGAGGAATATATACGTTAAGGAAAGTTATCACGCTTCCTTCTATTTTGCCTATGACCATAAGAAATCTACCTTCCTTGTCCTTATATTCTGAAATGTGCTCATAATTTACAGCCTTGGATATGAGGGTCGCCACTCCCCTTCGCCTCCCCGAATCATGTGAAGAGAAGTAAACATGTTTAAATCCTTGTTTATTTAATTTGGCGTGTTCTGAGTCGTTGAGGTGCGTCTCTTGCAAAAAAGCAATTTGGACTTTATCTTTCCTTAATTTTGATAAAATTCTTTCCCTCTTAACTGGATTGAGTACTCCATTTATATTAAATGATGCTATTTTTAAAGATCCGTTTTGCATCTATGTGATTCCCCCCTCCATCTCACTCAAAAACCTGGTGCATTTCCCCCTTCCTGCGAGAACCGGCAGGGAACAAACAATTAGCATAATAAACAAAGAACTGAACATACTTTGTCCATGTAACTTCCTAGGTAGGGGTCTAATGACCTGACCCTGTTGAGACCCTCCAAGGGGTTCGAAGGAAAAAGTTCCCCTCCTCGATCCAGAGGGGGAGGTCCTTACCTGCAACAGTCGCATGTCGTGAGAAAAAAAAAGGAAAAACCGAGAAAGGTTTCCCAACTCCAAACGAAGAGAAAAAAGAAAAAGGAAGGTCCCGATTGAACCGGATTATTCAAAAGTTTGTTTCCACCACTAGTTACAGATTTGGTTGGAGATATTTCACAATTCCTCCCGCCGTCTTCGGCCTGGGGAAGATCCGCTAGGTCCCGGAGGGGGTCGCAGGTGTTCTCCTGAAGGCTCGCAGCTTCTCCTTGTAGCCGGTGCCCCGGCCGGCTTTAAAGGTGCCCTTCATCGCTCGTCGATCCACTCTCGTCCAGGACAGTTGCTGCACCTGCTCCATGAGTGTTTCCGGAGGTTTAGTGGTTGGCACATTGAAGCCTCGTCTCAGCAGATCCTCTGACGCCTCCTCTACCGTGTCGTAGGTTTTGGTTCCGTCTTCGTATCTAACACGCAGCTTCGCGGGGAAGAGGGTCTGGAAGTGGATGTTATTTTCCTTCAAGACTTTGCGGATTTCTTTATACTCCCTTCGTCTTTTAAGTATGAGAGGTGGATAATCGTGATCCAGGTTGATGTGGTTTTCTTGCCATGTAAACCCCTTTCTCCGCCAGGCTTTGTGGAGTATCATCTCTTTGGTTTTGAAGCTTAAAAACTTAATTATGATGGAGCGCGGTGGGGCTTCGGCTGGAGGTTGCGGCCCCAGAGACCGGTGAGCTCTTTCAATGTGGAGATCAGGGATGTCTTCATTCAATTCAAGACATTGACGGAGTAGTACTTCGACAAATGAGATCATCGTCGAATCCTTCTCGGATCCTTCCGGTACCCCATATATCCTTATGTTCTCTCGTCTGGATCGACTCTCCAGATCCATCAATTTGTCTTCCAGCGTAGCGTGTAGCTTTAGCATAGCCGTGATAACCTCCTCCGTATTTAGGATCCTTTCCTCTGCCTTCTCCACACGTCCCTCCACTTCTTCCATCCTGGTGTTCACCTTCGCAAGTTCTTCTTTTATCGTCTCAAATTGTTCTTTATTTTCTTGGCGAAACCCTTTTAATTCTCCCAAGATCAGTTCAGTGTCGGTCATTTTCAGGCACTACTCCTCGTGACTTGTTAGCTTCAACCCGTTAGCTGCTAGTTGTTGCTGCCTCCTTTCTTCCTCGCCCACCTGACTTCAGTCGGCGTTTATTTCTCAAATTAGTGGTAGAGTCTCGTCCCCCTTTTTAAGTTATTGTATTGGTATATTTATCTAGGTTTTAAGGGGAGAATTTCTCTAATTCCTCCGGTTCAACCAGGAGCGCTCTCACTATGCGACCATTATGATGGTGGTCCGTTCCGGAAGTCCGAACACTATTTTTTACATTGCACTAACATTCCATCTAACTTTGATGTCCCTTTAATGATCGCTTCCTTGATGTTTAGTCAAACAGAGTACTTGATCAAGCTAACAGTGCTGCTTTAACCAGCACATGCATGTCCTCTTGGCCTAGAAAGGGGATTAAGAAGCAGAAAAAAAAAGAAAAAAAAAGCAGAGACCCAATTAAAAGTTGCTGATCCAAACGAGAGCTGAGAGGTGCATCCATCATCGAAAGCCTGACTCACGTCTCCCCAGAGCAACTTAACTGGGAGCCAAAAGTCATCCGACCGTGCCATTCTGCCTTTTAACACATGAGCAGACTATAGTCCTCGACTAACAAGTTGTACTCACCAACCTGGGAACTGATGAGGATCTGTCAGGATTAAAAGTCTCTAATCCAGGAGAGCTGACTGTCCACAAACACACACGCAAAAAAAAAAAAAAAAAAAACACAAAAGGAAAAAAAAAGAGTAGCAACATGACAGCATACAGTCACAACATATGTCCCTACACGCACACACACATGCGCGCGCGCGCACACACACACGCGCGCACACACGCAAACACACACACACACACACACATACACAACCTGAGCTGTCTGTTTGCATAATGAAACCTGTCCTGTGAGCCGGTAATGGCTCACAGGCTGGAGGTGACGCTCTCTTATCTGTTCATGCCAGGCTCAGGCTCTGCGGCCAGTAAACAATACAGCCCTGACCAGGCCACCGAAACGTGAACACACACATCAAACTTCCTGCCGGAGCAGCCGATTGAGCCTGGACTGTCTCAAGGACCCTGAGTCTTCCACATGCGGCAGCAACTGAAAAAAAAAAAAAAAATCAGCTCAGAGGCCCTATGCCAGGTTGATAATGAAGCGGATTCGCTCCTACAAGTCAGCCCGCAACAGCATAACTACCACAAAGGCAGCCGGATTCTGGTGGGAGAGGGAGAAATCACGACTGTGTACGCTAAAATCCGACCTCAAGAACAAACAAAAAGCCGTCCTGTTCTGCGCATTTATAAAAAGCTTTGCACTCCACTGAAAAAACACACAGTTAAATGTCCCAGTAAAATACTACAGACTACGAAAAGTCACCCAACCTGTGACTTTTCTGGGGCGAGTCACCTCAGATGGCTCGCACGACGTTTCCCAACAAACGGTGGCGTGTGAGGCCTCGGACGACCTGGCAGGCCTTGTGAAACAAGCAGAAAGACAGACACTTTGAGGGTTCATTTTGTGGGCACACCGGCACCCTTCGAAGTTGGGAAGCAGGTCGGCAAGAGGCCAAGGAGAACCTTTCGTGTGACCCAAACACCACTGCGGGTGTTACTAAACACCGGGTTAAGCTCCAGTGTGTCCACTAGGCACACACACAAACAGTTGGTGCAGCCTGCAGGTATATATAATCTCACACTCACACATATATATAAGCATACATTCATTGCTTCATCCCTCCTGCTCTTTGCCATCAAACTTGTTTATTTAGGTCATATCATGTTTGGGCTGACTGCAGCACCAGAGACAGGCTGCATGCCTCCAGCCTGATGAGTGACGCCGAGAGAAAAATGAAAGAACTCGTACCCACAAAGCGAATGCACTCTGATCGCTGGAGTGTGCGCGACGCAGAGGCAAACGCAGAGCGCTGCAGCACGGCTTTGCGTTGCAAATCAGGACCCCTAGAAACAATGTCAGCTCTCAGTTAAACAACACGGTTAACACGCAGAGCAGGGGGAAGGACACCATGCTGGAGGAAGAAAACATCCCCTTATTTGACTATTTCTTTCTCAGAAATGAATTTTTAATAGTCATGATAATATCTCTAACCTCCAGTGAATCACAACTGAAGTGAAAGACTGCTTTATGGCTAATGTTTTCCAGTTGAAAAAAAGGGCCGTCTTGAGGCAAACCTCCTTCGGGTTTGTATCTGGATGACATCCGTGAGAAAAAAAAACGCAAAGGAAAGATCATCTTCAGGTATTGGACACATATCTGGAAATATTAGGGAGGTTATGTCATAACTTGAGTTCATAGGGGTTTAGAGAGAATAAACAGCTGGTAAGTCACTACATTACAACCTTAGCCAGGTCAGAGCAAATAATCCACATCAAATCTTCCTCTGAGGACCCTGTGACTGACCTATAACGGACTCTGATCTGGCTGCACCTCTCTAAAGTTGCCTCTCATAATCGCTGAGCACATGCTGCCACCTGACAACCCACACCACCCCCCCCCCCCCTTCCCCTGCAAACCGCTGGGGCCCAGAGAGCCGACAAAAGGACGGAGTGAGAATTAAAGCAAAAAGGCAGATTGTTTATTCCTGTGCGTGGGAAAGAAAGCACCCGCTCGCCCCGCTTGTGTGCATGGAGCCAGCGCTGCCGAGGCGCAGGCTGCCAGGAAACGAGGGCGCAGCGCGGAGGACCACTTCCAGCGCTGGGAATCGGGAGCACTGACAAAACGCAACGCCTGTGGATTTGGGCAAATTAGGATCCCAGATCACGGCGTTACTGGCTCCTAATCTAGCTCCGAGCTCGTTCTCTTCTTCCTGCCCTTTCTTGCCCTTTTCAGAGTGAGTGATGATCCGGGGGAAGGATTCGCGTTTGCCAGCCACCTGAGCCGGCGAAAAAAGAAGCGAGAATCGAGTACAGGCGCATCACAATGAGTACGCTTTGTGTGCGCAAGGCTTTGTGGGCAAAGCCTTTTTCTGCCAGTGTGAATACTCAAAGCCGCACGGATGCTCTGCCTCTGTCTTCCTGTCATAGAACAGACACCATCAACCCTCCTGAGACCGGGGTTCAATATTATCAGAAATTTAAAGAGGCTGGTTTTGTTGCGAGGCCCTTTAATAAACTGGTCCGCTTGAATGATCTGCTCAGTAAATACACAAAGGGGATAAGCAGGATATTGGCTGGGGGGAAAAAATACGTTTTTTTGTTTTCAGACTGAGTAGGGGCTCAGTCTGAGGGAAGCGAACGGTGATTTTGGAAACCAAGCGGGACTTTGTTCTGTTTTCTTAAAACCGAAATGGAGACCGCGTACCTGAGAAGGCCTTTATGATGGATTTAGCTTGTCGGAGCACGGAAAAAAGTGGACAGGAGGCAGAATATTCATACTTATTCAACCATTAGGATTTGCGTGTGGAAAGTGAGTGTCTTTATTCCAGTTCTGGACTTAACTGCAGTCATCGTTTCCTACTACTTTGTATTTTTATTAACCTTTACAGCCCCTTTCAGAGGGGAATACTGTTCACTCACTAATGCTTTGGATTGAAAAATTCCATTCACATTTCCTTCATGGTAATATGCATCGATAAGCCCTGGCTTCATGACCTGCTGCCTTTGACTGAGCATGTTCTCCAGAACAGCTGTGGCCACACAGGGCACGCTCATCTGCCAATTTGGGACGCTTTCCTGAGGAGAAGACTGTCGCTTGGGCTTTTTAAATGCTATCAAAAGGAATTCATTTTGCTCTATAAAAAACTATGTACATTTTGTTACATTCACCATGGGTGATGATGAGCACTGGCTGTAAACTGGGTGGTCACATGTGCTTAAAGCCTCATGTCAAACACGGACAAAAGCTTTGAGATTTAGATGGCTGTCAGCTTGGGGGCTCTTTGCCAACGTTCCTGGTCTGGATTTGAACCTGAAGAAAACAGGAAGAGGTGCATCTCAGTGGGTTTAAACTTAGTTTAAAGTGTTTTTTTTTTAATCAATGAGTAACCCTGCGTCTGTCCGTGTGTAAGTGTAGGTCAGTTGAGGGATGCTTAGCTCTTTATTTGGCTTTTGGCCAGAAGGAGCACAAAGATCCTTTAGGCTTTGGGTTGCATTTGTTTAGGGTGAATCAGCAGTGAGGATCATTGCCCTCACTGCCAAAGTGTGCATGATCAAGCTGTTTCTACCAACATTTTAAAGAGTTTCCCAACACAAGTTAGGCAACCTGAGGGGAATGAGTGGCTAATTGTATATGTACATAACAATAGGTTGATCCAAATTTGGGATTTTAAATAGTCATTATCTACGAGTAAACTGTGGGGAACAGGTATAACACATGTATAGATGGCTAGAACTGGCAAAGACTAAACACTGTTTTGTCCTTGGTGAACAAAAAATGGAAAAACACAATATAAAAAACATTTTTGAACAGAAACAAGGGCAGCAACTCCACCAGTCACAGTCATAGTAGCGCCGGGAGGGGGGCTTTCAATGAAAGCAAGAGATGGATAACATGTTAAAAGATGCACTCTGCTTCAAGACAGCAATGAAACGTACTGATGTGAAAAGTGTCCCAAAAAGCCACATTTCTGAACTTTAAAAGTGTAGCGAGGCATGGAGGCCAAAGGTGGAGCAGAGGGGTAAATCCTTCGGTGTAAAGCGGGATATGTATGACTTATCCCACTGCTCGGAGTATCTCCGGCTGCACTCCCGCCAGCTCTAAAGAGGACAATTATACAAGAACCATTTACATTCCGCCAGTGTTCTTGCACAAAATAAAAGTAGAGCCGACAGAGAGGGAGATCTCCCCCTCAGCCAGTTGCTGTGCTGCCGCCCTGGGAGGAGGGTGGGAGTGCGGCTGTAGATGTAACAGTGTTTAAATAATCTCTCCAGGAATGGAAAACTGATTAATCCTAGCAGAAGGATCCTAGGGATGAGTGCAGCAGTTTGGTCTCAAAGGCACGACTGAGGGAAAGACAGAGGGAGGGAGGGAGGGAGGGAGGGAGGGAGGGAGGGGGCTAGAGGGGGGAGGGAGGAGGCTAGAGGAGGGAGTGAGCGTGAGGAAAAAGAAAAAGAGAAAGGGAGAGAGAGAGACCGGCCAGTCCGAGACAAAAAAGGGCCCCACTGTCTCCTTTTTATGATCTGCCCCACCTCTGTGCCAGCTGATACTCTTCATGCTGTTTCACACAGCCCCGTCCCAAGGAATTCCATGTGTTCGAAGCGTGTTTATAGTCTAGAGAGCAACAATGAGATAGGATTTCCTTTATCAATAAGGCCAGAGATTTGTCTCACACACACACACGCACACAAAAAAAAACACCAGCCAAGCATATCTGCAGAGTCATGTTATCAGAGAGCCGGTCAGCTAGTGATGGAGGCTCCGTCCTGCTCCCAAACGGCCACGTGAGGAGGGAATTCAAAAAATGCTGTCACCGTGGTAATCCAATTCTCTGGTCCTTCCTCCCTCTCTTGCCTCCGTTTACGACTTGGCAAAGTAGAAAGAAGAAAAAAAAAGTTGAAAATTTGGATGAAAGAGTGAAAAAAAAAAAAAAACTTCTAAGCTTGGGCGCATAGAAGCGCGGAGCCAAGAGAATCCGAACGTCCATGACAAACTGAGGGAAGATCAAGGCAACGCCAAGAAGGTCGGGGGCTTTGTGGCTCTAAACTTAAGTGGTAATCGGTTTAGCTCTTACTATTTACATCACAATAGAGTATGATAAATAATAATAATGATTAAAAAAAATGCACAGCATAACTGGGCCGCGAATGATCTCACTACCACAAAGTATTGACATTTATGGTTGAAGCACAAGAGAGAAGGCGTTCAATGGGCACCCAGCTGCTCCCTTAATTAATGTTAAACCCTAAATGAGATAGTCTGGGTCACAGACAACCGCATAGAATTAATCACAGTATTACACGAGGAAGTTACTGAGGGCGAGTGTGACCTAAATCGAGCCTGTGCAGCATCCCGCTCAGAAGTGACACGCCGTCTGTGTAAAATGGCCAATGTTGACGTCTATAGTGTCGGTTTTTGTTTCCTCCCTTTTCCGTCTAGAGACGGCTAAAGGGGGGAAATGAGAACACTCATCTGAGTTCCTTCTGTGACAGCCTTTCTAAGTCTAAAAAGGCCTTAGAAATCCCTGCTGATGTCTTTCCTCCTTGACATGGCGTCAGCATCCAGCTGCCATTTGTCCTCATGTCTGGCTGTCTTCAATTTTAAAGACTTGTTAAGGCCTGGGTGATTTTAAAAAAATGAATGATGCCCAGCTGCTTAAAGCCTTAGAGTTGAAAGACGGTGACATTGGTTAAGATGCGTGCGTCTATATTATTATTATTTTTTAACATTTTTCTTTTTTTAAGAGTTCAAAATTAGGTTTCCTGGTTACACGAAACTGCTTTGAACTCCACCGTGTCGCACGGATCGGGACATGGCAGAAGTGGGTGGGACGCCATAAAAAGGAAGGAAACGGTGGGGATAGGAGTGCTGGCTCCTGTTTGCACCGCTCAGGAGATCCCTTTCTGCCCCCTGAGTCATTCCAGAGTCAGTCTGTTCCCTTCCCCACCGCAGGACACGATGACTCCCCACCTCCTCTGCTTCCTGAGTACCACGCTGACTGCGGCTTACAGGTCCAGAACGCTCCACGGTTGATAAGGCGTCCCTCGTAACCTGCCTGGTCATGCTTGTGTTAAGAGGTCCATTGACCAGTTCCAGACTAATGCAAAGCTAAGCCCACAGTGCGACATCTGGGAGCCGCACGTCTCGTTAGGTTTGCAGCCCGAGGCCACATTTAAACATCCGGTGCAGTGCCCTGGCGCTGGCCGGCGGCACATTATGGTCACTGTATCGTCTCTGGTCAGGCGTGCTCCAGTGAGGGCTCACATACGGAATTTGCGGCCCGATTTTACACCACTGGGCCACACAGGCCATTAAGGGGTCGTCTTAAGGATTCCCGTTTCTTGCTTTCCGCCCTAAAACCGCATATTGAGATTGTTTTTCTTGCCAGAGGAGACAGTTTGCCAAATGGAGTGGGCTTCAATTAACTGAGTAGTACTAAAAACATCGCAGCCCTGCTGTGCAGGCAGGCTGAACTGAAATCACCGGCCTGCTAAGAAGGGTTTGATCTACTGATTTGAGAGCTGAGCTGCATCAATCCTGCTCTCCCTTTAAAGCAAGCTGCTGCAGAGAATACAAGCACTCACTCATGTGGAAGCCGTGAGACTATGCCTTCCGGCTTTCCATACCTTTTTTTTTCTCTACAGAAAAAAACTGTCTCTGTCTTTTTTTTTTAGAGCACAAAAGCGGTTGTTGTCATCTTTTGGGAAACTTTATGCAAAACTGTTAGAGAAAGGGCCTTTGATGGAAACTTTTGTTTACATTTTCCTCTTGACATCGCCGGCATTGTGCGTACTATGAAGCAAAGAAAACCCACAGCTCCTAAAAGCACGCTCTCACACATGCTCACGCCGTGGACCGATGACCGCGGCTTCTCGAGGCCCCACCCGAGGCCAAAACAGCTCCATTATCGGGCTTCGGTGCGTTCGAGGGTAGTGAACTGCCATTAGACCGGTTTCAGCAAGGTAGAGAAAAAAACGGGGCCAGATTGCACATACGGGGAAACACTGCCAGCGTTACACATTCACCTGGCCTCAGCAAAGCTCTGTTAATAGATCATCTATTAATCCTGACTCTGGTTGGCTGAAAACGAAAATGTCAGCATTAGCACATTTAGAGTGTCTTGGGGAAAAGAATGCTGATGTAAAATTGCAGCTTTTATCCCCAGGCTGGTGAGTACACTGAAATACAATACACCAACTCTGCAATCACAGCGCCACCCCCTCGAAAAAAAGATGGTTTACTTCTAATAGATTGGTAAACTTTGTTTTTAAGATGAACTATGAGGGTCTGTGGATTTGTACAAATGTAAAGAGTCAATATTTACATCCAAAACAGCTCAAGAACACTGAGCTGGAGTTCTGTCATCACTAAGTGGAGTTGACGATCTCACCCTAAACCAAATGAGTTGTGTTTTCAAAGAAAAGCTGCTTGACTTGTGTCATACTGAATACCAACGGAAAACAGACAGTGTTTCACATGGAGCCAAAGGAGCTGTGGGTTCTCTAGGAAACACAATGCCGGTCATGTCGAGAGGAATATTGAAACACAGTTTCCATCAAAGGCCCTTTCACTAATAGTTTTGCATAAAGTTTCCCTAAAGATGACACTTCCCTATTTTGTGTTCTTAAAAAAAATGGAATCCCCTCATCTCCCTTTATTTTGTAGAGAAATAAACTAAAGTGCTGATAGACGAAACACAAAAACTCGAAAAAGCTTATATACTAAAGGTAAACTAAGTCCAAAAATAAAGAGATAAAAAGGCAGACTGACTTTTTTTATGAGCTTGGGAGAGGAGAGGGGACTATGAGGGAAAGGGAGATGAGGAGGGTGACAGACGGCTGTGTGAGCACCCTTCCAGATGTTATAATGGGTCTGATCGTCTCCATCTACAGCAAAAAAATAGGATGAAGCTCCTGGAAAATATAGACCGAAGACCGCCGCAAGGACCGCCGATTTGCCTTTGATAATGGTCAGGCTTAAGTGTTCCTTGGGCTTCAATGGTACTCCGCTCAGCTCAGAGAAAAACCACAACAAGACAGAAATTCCCGGCGATGCATGAGTGAGTACGGGGGCAGCTTTTTTTCCAGTCCATGCAGGCTAAAAACATTGACTCAGGGGAAGGCGATAAAGCATTACAACACCAGCGGTCAAATATCAGAGTCAACATTTGGATGTTCCACTGCACGGGCATCGCCCTCACATGCAGACATCGGGATGAATGACAACAAAATAAAGAAATATGTGACTGCTGCTGGAACAGTGCTACCAACCACCAGCTCCTGCTTTAAAAAGACCGTCCATCCGAAGGGGCTGCCGCTGAGCAAGGTGCCGTGAGCTGAGCTGACTGGGACCTTCAGGTGAAATTTCTCACTTAAAGACAAGTGATTCACAACCTATGCTGAACCATGAAGACCTGGCTGAGTGTGGCAATTTTCTTTGGACACCGTGCTGCTTTTAACCCACCCGTGACAACTTAAAAACCCGGCCTGAATGCACAGCTGGGTGCATTTACACACGCTTCTGCTTCGGGGTGCCTAAAGCAGCTAATCTGCCCTCTCATCAGTCTCCTTTAACTTAAGGTGACCCAGAGGAGCTCAGAAACCAAAATTTCTCCTCTGGGTCTCGGTCGGTCACTCGCCGTTAAACCACGGGCCGAGCATTTATTGATTAAACGTGGTTACGGACGAGTCGATTTAGGCATCAAAGAGGAACTATAAAGACAGGGAAATAATTCGGGGATCAGGAGCAAGTAATGCGATCCCCCAAAATGAGCCTGGAGTGAAACCAGGAGGGAATGATCCACTTTGGAGGATGATTTTTCATCGGTTCATAAAAAAAAAAACGCTTTGATGGGCTTTCAGGGCAACAAAAGGTTGACTTTATTTTTAACAAACATAACTGGCATTCTGTGCTAGGTTTCAGTTTAAATTAGGTGTCCAGAAAAAAACATTTGAGGTGGCAGTCGTGGCGTTTGAGAGGCTTCACAGTGAGGAATGGTGTCAGAGTGTGTGTGTGTGTGAGTGTGAGATCTGTCACTGTTGCTGTCTCTATCATCATCCAGAGATGACTGCAGGAAAGGGAAATGTGTTCTTACAGGGCCTTCAAAACTGCAAGCTTCTGACTTTCACACATGCTCTGACATCACAATGCATCAGATGAACACTGGGCGGAGGAGGGGGGGGGGGCATACTTGTCACTTAGGATAAACCCAAAATGATTACACACACAGGATCATAGGGAGGACACACACGAGTGAGCAAAGTGCCATCTAAAAGCAGACTTACACGGGTTTACAAGAATGTTCATGAACGGGCCGACAGGGTGTGAATGGCTGAAATCGAGGCGACGTGTTTCCAAAGTTCTGCAGAGGTGTGCATAATTTTGTGGGACTAGCCTCTTTTTTTTTTTTTTTAACTCAAAGCAGAGATACTGGTGAGTGACGGGCGCGGAGCCGACACTCGGCGGCACTTGCCGATTCTGTTCCTGCAAGCGGGCATACGAGTCAGCGGCGGTATTTGTCTAACCGCATGAGTGATGAGAGGATGGAGTAGAACAAGAACTTCCTGCTGAGCGAACAGACGTGCAGTCGCTGCGCTGCCCCCGACCGATTGGGCCGAGACACACAAGGGCGCGCAGCTACAAATCTCCTTCCTGCGTTCTCACCAGCTCCCCAAAAGCCGAAAACAAGCCGAGTTGTGACAAAGTTCAGAGCTAAAAAAAAAGGAGGGGGGGGGGGGCAAGAGCCAAACGGCAGGAGGAATCCACGCGCTGAACGAGACGAACGCTCGCCTAGAATTTGTCAAGACGGAGCAAACTTCAGTTTAAGCCTGCAACTAGTCGCTGAGTGTTCATTGGAGTGTGATTTACTGACTGGAGCCGTGTTATCTGGGCAGCTGAATGACATTAAAGAATTGGGAATTTACAATCAGGCGCGTAGTTAGGACGGACTCTGGCCTCCAGGACCATCACAAAGGATGAGATCACCCTGGAACAAAGTTCACCCAAAGAGGCCGTGGTTCTGCGCTGGCAGGAGGATAATCGTAGTATTAATGACCAGTTATTTGTTATTTAACAAGCATTTACCACAATGTTCTACACGTCGCCTGGTCGGCCTGACGGAGGGCTTTATGTGTGATGAAACGAGGTGCGTTTCACACACCCTGCAGCAGACATTAGCCTAATCAGCAAAGGCAGAGAGTTCTGAAGAATTTTAAACCCACCCGGCGCATGACTGAGGTGTAGCTGTGACAGAAAGAAGCTTTGTACGGTCACATGACAGCTGGACGTGAGGCGGCTTCGCAGCCTGGATTCTGGAAATTTAAGCCGGACCCAAATTTCAAACCCTCGCTTATCGTGTATCAAAGGGGAAAGCTCAGCCAAGAAGAGGGGAAAAAACAAAACAAAGGAACACTCTGGCCCTGTCACTTCTTATGAGGAAGCCAGAAATAATTAAGCCAGCGGCCGTCAGGCCTGTCCTCCCATGTCCAAAGCCGGAGCATGAGCAAACAGGCGCGCAGCCAGACGGATGAACAGGCAGAGACAGCGGAGCATCAGAGAGTGGAAAATTACCAGGGCTCCGCAATCAGCCGGGCACCTTTGATCAGCCCCGGCCCGGGCCCCAATTACCGAGGGATAATCAGCAGTCCTCGCAGGCCCTGACAAGCTGCAGGCATTGTGGGCACAACGGGTCAGTGACCAGCAGGCGGAGGCCCGGGCCAGTGAGGCTCCCAGAGCCAAAAGCCGATGGTGGGCCCGGTCGAAAATGCCGCGTGAAGGCGGCCAAACAGACGAGTGGCACAGTGAGCCCTTTGTTCCCCCTCCTGTCGACTCAGCACAGTGGCACTCACACTAGCTGGACGTCACTCTCTGCGGGCCCTCTGCTCGGGTGGAGGAGCGGCGCGGAGCTGCTGCGGGGCTTGTCTTGGATTCCGTCCCCTCGTTTTACGCCGCCACGCTATGGCGGCGCGCAGGCATGCTGGTCGGACACCTGGCCCAGGAAGTCGGCGGTAAACAGAACTCTGCAGTGCCGGAGGATCGGCGATGATGCGACAAAAAGCTCCACCTGACGGCTGAATCTCTCTGGTGGAGGAGAAAAAAGGCACACCGGCCTATCTGTGTGGACTGGAACGTGTCTGCGACATAATTCTCACTCCGAATGCTCAGTAACGACTCAAAAGTGATTCATAAACAACAACTAAAAAAACAAAACAACGCCTCTCTACTTCAGGGAAGAACATGATATTCAGCTCATTAATAATTGACTCTGCGCCGGGGAAAGGTTCAGCATCGATTGTGAGGCAGAACGCTGGTGCTGGTTGCGGTGGGGGTCCTCCTCCCTTCGGTGTCAACAACCAGTTCACCTGACCACTGCAACATCAGCTCCGACTGTGCCAGCAAGAAGAAAGGGACTCCGTTTTCAAGCATCAAAACTTAAGCATCTCATCACTAAATCTTCTGCCTCCTCATAATCCAGTTATCTAACAGAAAAACCAGCAGCCAAAGGAAAATGGATCAAGCTCACTGCAGTTACACAACCGGCAGCGTCGGTAAACACTCAAATGGGCCAAGGGAGAACTTCCCTGAAAAGACAAAGGAGGATCTATTCTTAAAGCGGCACGGTCTCAAGGAACAAGGGATGCTCCAATGAGGGCAGACGGCTTCCTCACAAGAGAACAAACAAGACAAAGCAGACTAACGGCATCACAGCCCCTCTACGAAGCTGTTTAACACCCCCAGCTTCATTTGATATGTTTATCAGAGTTATGAAAGAGACTTCAGAAAATGTTAACACTAACAAACAAATAAAGGGAAGACCAGAATTCATGTAAAATCCCTTTCTATTTTCATGATTTTTTGGTTAAAAAGATAGCAGTGTGAAAAAATAGCAACACAGATACTTAACTTGGCGAACACTGTCATTTCTATAGAAGTCATTTAAGGTGGGTACCGTAGAATTCCTTATGTGTCCATACAACCAGTGCTACCAGTTCCCAGTAGACCTGCTCCTGTTTTCCAGTTGCTCCCCTCTCAGCCCCGGCCTGACCTTTCCACCGCTTGTTTGCCAGCAACAAGGCGAGCAGAAAACTAGCTACAAAGGTTCCTCGTTGTTACTGACTTTGTTATTTTATTTGCTGTTTTTTTCTTTAACAGCAACTGGCCTAAAATGAATAAATAATAATAATAACAACAATAATGGTTGCCTCTAAATATGCCGTTGGTAAACTTTGCTGAACGTATTACAAAACTCAACGTGCTGAGCCAAGCTTCGGCGTGCTTTTTACTTCTACATCATCCAGCAGTCGTCGAGGCGGTTACTAGGAAACTGGTGCCGCGCCACAGCAGCGCCGTTTCACTTCCTGGATGACGGCAGAGGGAGGGGCGTAGGAAACCCACATTGCTGGGCTCGACGGCAGTGGTGACGTGCGAGAAGCTTTTCATCTCTGTCAGTTGTGCTTTGGGCAGGGACTCGTTGACTCAAACGCCGCATATAAACACACACCGCTCGGGTAGTTATTACAGGGATCACACACATAACCTGAGACATAGGATGGACAACTAAACCTGACAAATGTAGTAAATATGTTAGTGTTAAATAATGATAACGATCTAAACAAAAGATATCAATGGATCAACTGTAGTCTATTTTTGAATTAGGCTAAATGTCCTGATTGCATGCAGTGATGCTGGATAGTAATGCAATCAATGAAAAAAATTCTTTTTTTAAAATGGCATCTCTCCCTACAGTTGACAGACATGAGGCCCGGTGTTCTCCTACTGGGACGTGGTACAAAGTTCCCACTCTGTGACACACAGGGCCGGTCGCCCCATCTTGGGTCACTCATAATTAAAGCAGAGATCAGAGGGCTGAATAAAGCATGAGCTGTTCCAGCCCGGGAGGCTCAGGTATCACTCTGTGTAGGGGCACAGAGAGACAAAGGGAGTCCCTGAGCTCCATACCATATCCAGGCACAAACCTGAAAGGCAACTCTGCGCATACAGTGACGCACCCCCCCCCCACACACACACACAGTCCTCCCAGCCAGGGGCAAGATGAGGAGATAAAATGCCCCTTGGACCTAATTAAAAAGTTGAAAAGGTGTTGTCCCAAAAGGGAAACCCAGACAGCTGCATTCACAGCCCTGGAAGAAAAATAAATTAAAAGAGCAAGGAGAAATATTTCCTCTTCAAACACAAAGAGAAGCTGTGATAAAGCCAGCCACCATGATTAATTCTGTGAAAGGAAGACAAAGAGCGGATAGTCATTCTGAAATTTGTATTACTAGAGAAAGAAAAACAATGCGGGTAGGCTGAAAAAAAAGAAGACAAAGCTGTATACTAATAAATCTGGACAGATTTTTGCAAGTGATGTCACGAAACGCTGAACTCAGACAAAAACGTGTCTCGTTCAAAAATACAGGGACGACCCTCAGAGCTACTGCTATAGAAAGTGGTTTCTGAGAGCAGTAACAAACAGAGAAAGAAAGGCCGAGAAGCCCTGTAAGACAGCATTATCCTACTAAAACCATTTTACTAAACTGTGGGGGGCTTTTACCCTTTACCTGTGCGATATCTCGCTTGGATACTCCTTATCTTGCCGATTTACAGACAAAATACCATGGCAGAGGAGTCCTGCTTTCTGAAGCAAAACGAACAATTAACAAAATGCTCATTCATTTAGATTTCCCTGCTTTTTGTGGACCTGTCTTTGGTTGGTTCGTAAGCAGAACGCACCAAGCATTTGAGTTTGAGTGAAAAAGGTCACAGGCAGCAACCTTCCCCGGCCATGTACCAAACGCACTAATTCAAATCAACTTCGCCGTCCCATACAACCTATTTTAGGCTACTTGTGTCGAAATGGGGTCAGCTGCACATTTGAGATCCTGGCTCTAAAACCTACCCCGTGGCTGAATCCTCTCAAAGTGTCTCTGCTGGACCTACTCCCAATCAGCTAAGAATATGGAGCTACTTGGAGGTCTAACATGTGCAGACAGCATGCCCACTGTGGGAGGATGCAAACGGTATCAAATGCCACATAGACTTTTGAAGGGGGGGGGTTATTAGAGCCAATTTTTCCTTCAACTAGCACCCGGTTTATGGGTCACTTTTCCTCCTCGGTGTTAGGAGAACATTTTACTTTGGTGCATTTTCCAACCTGTTCGGTCACCTTGAAAGCTGAAAGCATCTCAGACTAAACTAGCTCTTAATTCTAAAGGGAAACGGGTATGCAGGCATTCGAAGGATGCTCCATAGTACCACCCAAGTCTTATCATTCATTCATTTATTCGTTGTCCACTCTGCTTACCACATCTAATTCATTCTTTTGAAATAACTTCTGCTGTGCAATGAGGACTGGAATGAGAGGAATGACACATAATAAGGACAGGTGAGCGTAGAGGCGACGGCAAGACAAATGGACCTGACCCAAACAAGTTGGTGAAGACAAAGAACTGAAACAGAAGAGGCGTTTCGCTCGTTCTCATACTAATTTGGTTAACACTGGGCTGAAAGTTGAGCCGATGCCGACACCCACTCCGACTTCACCTCAAGCATCAGGGCTCTGGGCTATCTTCCGGGCTATCGGGGGCCAAAACTGAATCTTTCT
This sequence comes from Menidia beryllina, assembly GCA_013363375.1. Classification (NCBI taxonomy): domain Eukaryota; kingdom Metazoa; phylum Chordata; class Actinopteri; order Atheriniformes; family Atherinopsidae; genus Menidia; species Menidia beryllina. Next base: position 3,807,272 of record JABUIW010000011.1, on the reverse strand, counting down.
GACTGCATTGTCATCAGCAAGCTTATCTCGCTTTGTTACGTCACCCCTTAGCATGCACGACCCGCTGCCAGGAACAGGCCTCTCCTTCGAGAACAGAGGGGAAGCGCTCGGAGCAGAGTGAATCGCAAAGCCGCAGCCAAACACTCTCTCCTCATCTCCCTCTCAAACAGCTGACATACTTGCGCTGTGGGTCTGGTGGCGGAAAGCCATGTTCGCCTTCCTCCTGCTTCGAGATGAGCTAAGCCCAGAGTTACTTTAGAAATGTTGGTGGGGACGGCATATTCTCTCTGTTCGACATTCTAGCAGGTGCTCATATTCCAAATAGCCCGGGAGCAATCTCACCATCAATAGCGGCAGACTGATTTATGGACTAGATTAAATGCCGTTTTCTGATCATAACCGATTGTTTCGCTGGGCACTGTGAAACCAGATGCCTCGCCAGTGTGGCTCTTGTGCTGGAATTGCAGTGATCAGCTGTCATTGTGTTTGGACGTGGATGTCAATTCATGGCATGTCGTTGCGATCAAACTGAGGAATTCCACTAAATGCAAAAAAAATACTCAAAAATCAAATCAAATGTATTCATTTCAGCGTGGAGCAGCCTGATGCTGAAAGCATATGTCAGCCACCTGCTCACACGCTCTGCAGGTGGTGTTTATCTGGCATTGAAAAGCATCACTTCAAATGCTGACAGACACTGACGCTGACAGTCACATCATCGTGCCACTAAAGTGTTAGCAAAACGGCGTCATGCTGCAGTATTCCACAAACCATAATAAGAGAGAGCTCACCCCCCCCCCCAGTGTCACCAACATTACTACCACTCCAACTCCCAAACAGCTGCTGAAGAGACTTCCTACCAGACAAGATGCTTCGGTCATATGGGCGTGATACCGTGTCCATCTCCCAATCCATCATGTGGCTATCTTTATAGAGGCTGGCCGGTGAGGGTAATCCGACCACCGGTGTTTATCTGATCGGGGGCTGGCAGACCAGAATGGAAATGTCGTGCTCTTCTGGCTCAAGCTAAAGGTGTAGTAGCACGGATATGATCACGTGGTCATTTAAGGTGAGACAGACCAGGAATGGTAAGGGCCGCGAGTCACAGTTTATCCACAGGGGAGACCAAGCTTGTCTGATGACTGGCTTGTTTTGTTTTTTTCTCCTTTTCTTTTTTTTTTTTCAACTAGCTGTCGGGCGTTTCGACCTGAAGGAGGTTGGCTGTTGTGACACCTTTTGCCGTAAAACTTGCCAAGTCACTAAACTTTGTTGCAACATTTGTAACGAGCGCGTTACACAAGCAAAGGACATGTAGAGACAATGTATTTGCTGACGTTGAGAGCAACTCTACTCAACGCTCAGTTCGTTGTTTTTGCTGAGTAACGTCCCCCCCCCCCCCCCCTAAAGTTATCCAGGTAACTTGATAAACATCAGTCACTTGACTGCCGGTGGCTTTACGGCTAAACAACATGACAACTCCTTCTGTTAGACAGAAGAAGACGTTTCTCAGCGGACGTTAGAGGGAGTGGGGGTCCGCTGGCGGGGGGGGGGGGGGGGGGGGGGTGGCAGACACCCTCATTAGCTTTACACTCACTCCTTCTGTCAGTTAGTCGGGCTAGCAAGCGAGCTAAATGCCGCGTAACCGGAGGCTAACGTAGCTGCGTGTGCCGCATTCAGGGAAAAAAAAAACACACACACACACACGCACTCAAGCTAGTGCCGCTTAGCCTCGCGTGCTAACGAGCTTTATCGGTCATGTCGGACTAAAACGGGACACCGCGCCCCTGTTCGGCTCACCTGCGACCACCTCCGCGACCCGAGAAGATGCCCCGCTCGAGACGTCACCCGCGAATCACGAGCCGTGCCGAGCCGAATAATTCAAATTCCACCAAAAAAAGCGTCGGGAGAGACCCTCGCAGTCCAATCGCTTCAGCCACCGCCGCTGAATGGCTGCAACTCGGAGACTCAACCAAACCTCCACCTTAGCAACGGACCGCCTCCGCGCGACCTCATTGGCCGCCGCGCGCGCAGCTCGCGAGGTGATCGATAGTGGATAGTTCAACCTGGGCTGAATTCGGCCGCGGAGCGGAAGTCACCGCGCTTGATGGAAAGCGGGTCGGAGGGGGCCAATTTGAGGTCACTGCACTTCGTTTGAACCTCCTCCTGCTGACGCTCAAAACCATTCACAATGTACTGCTGAATAAGACTACTATTTCATTGAGATAAACGCCAACATGGATGTGTAAATTATGAAGAATATAGGCAGGCACGACGCCACAGAATGTGAAGAAACCTCTGCTTGAAGACACCTGCACCACGTCTCCAGGGTCAGGAGGCATGCAGGATACATACAGAATAACTTTAACGATAAATTTAGCTAAATATATTTTTTGTGATTAACTTTAATAAAACTTAATACAAACTTAATAAAACCCTTAAATATGAGGCACTTTGTTTGGAAACTTTCTCTCTCGCCAGACGGGAGAAACATTTCTTGAGATCCACTCTGCTACTCGTTGGCTGAATTACATGTGTGTATTCCGTCACCGGCCGTATTTCAAAGTAATCTGTTGCAACCCTTGAACTTACAACACAGCAGAGCTTGAGGTGAATACATTTGGAGTAACAGCTTTTTGCACCGTGGCCTGTTTGAATGCAGTCTTCAATTCAAGTGTAACCAAATTTTTTTTTACTTTAAAAATCTTACCATCCATTAGGTTTAGTTGTATTATGATTGAAGAATGGTTTGAATGCTAAATGCTTTGCCTTTTCAAATGCGTGCCTTTACCCTCTCATATTCACTTTCTCCGCCCCTGATGATGACACACTGGCCTCTTTAAAAGGCCAGAAGTTTATCAGCATTCCTCGCATAGCTTTAAAGCCTACAAAGCTGCAGTGTGGCATAGTTTGTAGCCACAAAGGTCCCAAAAGAAGTGCACACAAGCGCGCATTTACAACTCCTTAAACAGCTTGTTGAGTCTCTTATGTAGATGATGATGGACACACAGTATTCAGTCAGTGTTCATCACCACTGATGAATTATTCTTGCCTGCTCCCAGACACTGTGATCATCTCTGTCTGTTTGATACATATTCTTAATTATACTTAACTCTATATTTTTCATTATTAATTTACTCATTAAAGAAAAACATAAATTCATCAATATATCAGTGTGACTAAGATAAACATTGAAGTCTCCTACGCTTCTGAAATACGTTGGCATGTTCTGCCCCCTTGTGGTCGTTTTGAGCAACAACACTTGAGCAGAACTTAAGCATCAGTTTCTGCTTTTGAGCCTAAAAAAAGCTCTATTTAGGCTATAAACAGGAACAATTACCCAATAATTTAACACATACACTCAGAATAGATTTTCATATAGTGAATGTGGGAAATAAATATTCTAGAGATAGAAGCATGCTGACATAAGCAAGAAATGATGCCAGTCAGGATCCTAACAGATAATTGTTTTGTTTTCCATATCTCTGTTCAGATGAGGATGTATTTAACATTTCAATTCATTTCTGCTATACTCAATTAAAAATAATTATAGTTTGTTCATCTATTCCATTCAGTTGTGCTACAATTATACAGTTAAGTCAAGATATATCAAACGAGATTCAGTTTAATCAAATTCACCTTATATGGAGCCAGTTTACAACAAAACAAGTTTAAATTGCATTGAAAATTAATCATTTAAACTTTGATCCAATTGTAATGAGACTCAGATCAGTTCGACTTTGCCAATGCATTTACTGGTTTTTATCAACCTTCACCTTGATCGGGCTCCGTTTCCTGAGCTCAACCAGGCCGGGTGATGACAGGAAAAACTGTTAAGGAGAAGACAGCAGAACCAGACTCAGGGAGGACGGGTGTCTAAATGGGGAGGTTTGGGGGTTGAGAGGACAGGAAAGATATGGCCAAACACCTAAGCTAACGGCCCGGATCCTCTGCAACTTGAATTTTCTTTTCAGAGTGGTTTTGCTAATGAGAGTTCCCAAAGATAAAGCAGAAAGGCTCCCACCTTTGGAAATAATCTTTTTTGTGAGCTATGCGTGAACCACTTTCCTTGATTCGGTCCCCTAAATGGGAATGAAAAAGTAACGCAGATGTTCTTTTGAAACACAGATATGCCTCCACAATCAAACACAACTTGCTTAGTTTGATTCTTGATGTTTTTCCAGCTTTCACGATTAAAGTTGTACCTTTAACTCTGACCTCTAAAGAGAGTAGTTTTATTATTAGCAGGACTTATCACTATATATATATATATGGATTGCTGTGTTCTATTTATCAATAATCCCACTAAAAGAAGCAAATCCCTTCTCCCCCTCTGAGATTTAAGGTTTTGACAGTCTGAATGCAGGAGATATATCTTGCCCTTCTGGTTTAAAGGGGGGAAAAAATGTTCCTTCTCCCCAGCATGTAAGAAAGGCATGAAACAAATGACGGCATGGTGTCAGACTCGCTGTGGTAAATCATGGAGCCAAGGGGGTTCGCAGAACATTTGCAGCAAGGACATCAGCAAATCAGTCACCACTGTCAACGCAGAAATTTGTCATCCCCACCACAATCAACTCCCCTAATGTCCTAATTCCTCATGATACCGATAGCCAACGTTTCTCGAAAATGACGAACAAATTGCTGAGAGAACAGCCTTGATTAATTGGCCTTGGCAAGCCAGAGAGGGTGACATAACCCCATTAGTTATATCAGCAGCTCTCAAATTCAAACCCATGAGGAAAAGTATGGGCCAAGCCCAAAACACAATTAGAGAGCAAAGAGAGAGAAAAAAAAAACTCCATTAAAGCCCATCAAAAGGCTTTTAGGTATCTGAAGTGATAGCAGCCCCGGACTGATCCAAAACACCTGGCTTTTTTTTTTTTTTTTGCAGAAAAGCATAATGAGCATCAATATCTTGCCAAGCTACAAGAGACACGGGCAGAATTTAGCTAGCTAGCTCCTTCAGACTAAATGTGCATGTTCGACTATATCTTACTATACTATAATCTTACTTTTGCTTTAAACCTTAGCATTGTATCTGTTCCTCAGTTCACAGTACTTGGATAATCTTTTTATTTTAATTTTAAAGGGAGTTGTTTTAATTTGTAAGGACTAAATGACCTAGCTAAAATTCAACGAGACCTTCTTAATACTGATACTTCCTTAGTGGTCAGAAGAACAAAGCTGTTCAAATGTCCTACATGTCAGGAATTTAAAAAAGAAAGCTAAATCAGCACCCAGTGAACAGCAAGAAGTGGTGTACTACAAATGTATCACTATTTCTTTTGGAAGGGCTAAGCCAAGAATACAGAAGCTGTGTATGAATGATGACACACACCTCAGAACTGTCTTTTGGTAGCAATAAAAATCTTTGTTCAGTTCAGCTGGTTGATTAAATGACTGCAAAGCAAAGCCCGTGTCATTTACCCTTCACCGCCGGGCTTAGCACTTGCCATAAATACATTTAATGTGGTGTTTTTTAGGGATTTTTATTTGGGTCCAAAAGACAATTTTCCACAAGTTTTAGGGTTTATTCAGATGCAGCTTTTGCAAATCCGAGCTGCGCTGCTATATTCTTCTTCAGAGAGGAGGGGGCTTTCCCCTGCAACCCTTCCAAACAAGCCACACTTGTTCTGTCCTTTACTAACTGCACTTACCTGAACTTTAACATAAAGGAAGATAACCGAGGCCTGCTGAGCGGAATGTTGCTCTTGGGTGTTTTGTTTTCAGTTTGTCTGAGCATTGCTCAATCATCATGCGATGACATCACAGGGACATCCCAGGAACATCGTAGAGTGATTAACTCTCTTTTTTTGTAAACATAGCCCCAGAACCTTTCTTAGATCCGTTAGTGGTAACAGTTGTCTCTCTACAATAATTGTTGACACAATGACTATTCATTGAGTCCTGAAACACAAGATACTGTGATGAAAGCTGTTGATTCTTTTTTAACATGATAGGAAAGGACAATCACATTCCTTGTGTTTTCGTTTGTTTTTTCCACACAAATGTTCCACTTCTGCTTAAACATGTGTGCGTTACATGGTCCTATCTATGTTGATTTATTACTTCAGAAAGCAGCCCCTGTGTGGAAGGTTATAGTAGATCAAAGTCACATGCACAAATTCTTTTTGTAGACAGATTTTATTTTTCAAACGACATATAGATTACTTTACACAAAAGAATAACAAACAAGTCAGTTACCTGTTTGAAATATTTACAGAAATCAATTGTAGAGACGAAGAAAAACACTACAATTAAAAAAAGAAACAAAAAAAAAACATTCTTTGGGTCTGACCATGCAAACGAATAAATAATTTTCCCAACAGTGATTTGCACGGTGCTTTAAAGACTGCTATTCAGCAATAAAAAGCTCATATTTTTTATTTGTTCATTTTTTTTTGGCTATACATGAAGCTGCTCTGGCCCCTCCCGGCCCCTTCCCCTCGACCTCAGAATGGCGGCCAGACAAGCAGTGACTTTGACTGAGAGCAGGTCAGGCGCTGCTGGCCGCGTTTGCTACAGTAACAGCTTGCGTTTGTCTTCTCCGGAGGATCTGCGCCAGCCCAACACGTAAGCAAAAGTCGCGGACCGGGAACGAGGACGAGAAATCAAAACCTGTGAGATGTGCGGCAGTTCTGTGTGGGGAAAAGCTCAGAGTATGCAGAGGGACGGCGGGGTCCTGAAGGGATGAAGCGCGTCGCACAGAAGACAACAAGGCCTCTGACAGGTTTTCGGCGACCGAGCAGGAGCCAGAAGGTGACATCACAGAAGTACAGTTGTCCACTCCTCCTTTCCGTCGGCGAGACAATCCGCAAATATTGACCTCACAAAATCCTTCAGTGGGTGTCCCAGAATCGACACCGCCTTCCCACCCATCCTCCACGCCCACCCTCTCTTCCCGCCCGCTGTGGCTCAGGTGATGATTTGGGGCTCCCAGGACTGGCTGGCCATCTGGGGGCGACACTGTGAGATGACCGGAGGTCCGGGTGGGGTCTGGCTGTCCAGGCAGAGTCCGCTGACCATGTGCTGCAGAGCGGTGCCTTTAGGCTTCCACTTCTGTAACAAAACAAAAATAATAAAAGGAAGAAGGAGGAGGAAAAAAAGCGTGAAATCATCTCTTTGGGGCAGCACACACATCCTGGAACACGAGCCGCTCTGTATTCTGCGATGTGGACGAGAACAGGAGGTTGGGGTTAGTGATGAGTAAGGGGCTGACTCAGACTTGGATTAGAGTAATCACATGAATGACTGACTTTCAGCACTTGCAGTGGAAAAAGAGCAGCGCGGCGATGGGCGGCGCACAAAGACTGGCCAGCCCACAAGAGAAGAATCCATTTGCTTTTGCTTAAAGGTGTAAATTCTTGTTCATCACAAAAAAGTTCAATAATAACCCATCAGGTTGTTTGTTTTAATATACCAATATACATTTTTTGCCCCCAAAGAGAGAAAGATGAGACCAACAACATTGTGTATTTTTCAACAACTTAAAACCAAGTTCCAAGTTGAACTTAACGATGTCGCCCACTACAGCAACATCAATTGAACGCCACCCAGTGAAGGGGTCATTCTGTAATAAACACTTTACAATACCCCTGTGGAGTTTAACAGTGAGCACCAGCAACACATTTAAATTCAAAGAAGATCGTTTCTTACACTGAAAACATTGAGATCATTGAAAGTTGATCGCAATTTTATCTCCATTTGAACATCCGTCCATCTTCTTATGCCCAATCATGTTTATGGCCTGTTGCCAGTTAAACAACTGGTTGCAACATGCTGCTCCGAAATGTTCCCCTTTCTTCGTACTTCCTTTTTTAGCGATTTCATTGCCCCAGTTGCAGGTATTTTGTGACTTGTTGCTGCCGCTAAATTGAAGACGAAATGAAATATTTTTCATGAAAGAGCTCCATTTCTTACTTTGATTCATTTGACGTTTGAGCAGCTGTTGAGTGTGAGAAGGAACCTTCCTCTTTCAAAGGTACAGCAACTGGACCCTAATCTGTTCAAAGAAGGGATACTACTCGAAATATGAAATGTTTTCATTTCCAGTATTGAATAAGATTTAAATGACTGGTTTTTACTTAATTCTTCTTTACTTTTAATATTCAAGGAAATCAGATCCATTGACAATGTCTTCCAAAAGCTGTTTCTGTCATTTGATCTATTGCTGATTGCTATTATGACGTCGACAAGTGGCCAAAAACAACCGGTTAAAGCTAGCTCTCTTGACAAGTGGATAAATGACAGGACTGTGACATCAGACTGCCATAGCTGTAACTCATCCACTTGAAAATAAATGCATTGGATCCTGCAGAGCGTCTACAGGCCTCCCGTAAATAAAGATGTGCACCTGACAGTAGAATAAGGCTTTGAGAGCTTTTCTGAAATCTAACATTCTTTTCCACTGAAGCAGCCCGGAGTCACATCACTGTGCGCAAGATACTTAAGCGAGCTATAAGAAACTCAAGAATAAAGGTAGGCTGAGTAAGATCCCTCGCCAGCAGGCTGCCAGAAGACCACCAGGTGTAAGTGGTTCCTTTTTTTAGCTCATTGTTTAAGTGGATAAAGTGGAAGTCCAAGCACAAGTGTTACAGTTGCTGGTGCCATGCGTAGGAAGTCTGAAGGTGAGTGAGGGGTTAATCTTAAAATCCCAGAGACAGTGCCTCCAGGAATTTGATTCCACCTAACATAATCCTGTTCGGCTACAGGGGGTTATTATGTTTAGGCTGTAACTTGTTTGTGCAACAGAGCTGAGGAAAACTACACCAGGGTGTAAAGTAGTCACACTTTAAAGTGCAAGCAAGCCATGTGTTTTTATGTTTTATGTTATGTTTTTAGCTGTTGCTCAGTGTCAAAATGAGTTTAATTTAAGCCAAATAATACCTTTAAGTATTCAACTTTATTCGTAGATCTAGACGTTTCTTCAAAAACTCAAACTAGTTTAATTATTTCAGGAAAGAATTAAAATGTAATAATAAAAAAAGAACACATGAAGGGTCAATAAACTGTTAATATGTAGAAAGAAAAAGTTCCAAAAGTTCCAGACTTTTTTTATGAAGAGAGATTAATTCTCAGTGATATTGGTGATGGATGAGAATCTTTTATCACTTAGCAAAAGTGAGGAGAAGCACTTTTTGGTTTCTAGGAGATTAGAAACTGCACAAATGGGCCTAATGTGTCTGGTGAATTGCCGATGGGCACGCTCCCAAAAAGCGCTGAAAGGTTTGTGATGGGCCAGTTGAGAGACGAATAGAAGGCCTGGCAGAGGGTTCCACACACACTTGGCTCTAGTTAATGACTCCCTCTGCGATGCCGTGAATCACTTTGAGGCGCACTTGTGTCCGTGTGGGACGCTTGTATTCAACATTTGCAGAGAGAGAGACTGAGGAAGTAACAGGATGGGGTCTGAAGTCATTTGAGCTCTTGTTCTACTATCTATAAATTCAGCTTGGCAGGATCTGTGCCAGTGAAATAAGGTCGCTTGGATCTAAGCCTCCTGGCGCTGTCAGCAGGCGGGCTGCTGAGCATCTGTAATGGAACCGTCTCTTATCTCCAGAATTGTTCCCGTCTGAGTTCTCTGCGAGCTTCACACAAAAGAGTCACCAGCAGTCATGATTATTATGATAATGTGTTGTCACTGAGAAATCCTCCATCCCCAAAAAGGCTTCTTATCATTGAGCACCTGCTTTTTAGTGCCTCCTGGATGTGGAAAAAGCATTCCGAAAGTCTGATCCTACTTTTTCTCTCTTACCTGTCGGGGTTCTTTTGCGCTGCAAGGCTCCATCTTGACCTTTGACTCTGCAGTGAAGGCGGAAATGGCCAGGCAGAGGTCCTGCTGCCGGATCAGTGGCTCTATTAGTTCCCATTTCTGCCAAATGTGAGAAAAAAAAACAAAGACTGTGATTTGTCTTACAAATACAAACTTAACTTGTTTAAAGCCCACTGGTCGATTGAGGTTTTAACAATGGCTGTCCACCAGCCGTCAAGCTGACCATGAAATGTAGGGTTTACTTAAGGAGATAATCATGACTCATAATGATTTTTCATAAAAAAGAAAATATCCCATTATAGCTAAAAAATAGAATGATAATAATCAACAGCCATACAAATGAACAAAAACAAATGTAACTGAATGCCAAGTGCATCATTGAACAATCAAACTAGTGCAGTTTATCCCAATTGAGGCATCAAAAGGTGATGATGAAGCATAATTAGTAAGCTAAAGTTGAAACAAACACGTTATCCCACTTATCTCCCCTGCTTTTCTTTTAATGCTTGATGGTATCCATAATGTCCCACTATTGGCCAAGTCCTGACCTGCGACTGCGGCCGGTTGGATCCAATGCCCCTGCACTCTGCCAGGCCAAGGCCGTCGGTCCCACGGGTCTCCAGACACAAACCGCCCTGTCTTAGCACGCTGGACACCGCCTCCTGCTCAGGGACTCTGAGGGAATCAGAGACAGATGGGAGCGGGGCCAACACAAAGCTCGCATTACAACACTTACAAAGAGCAGATGGACTGAGTTGACCAGCCACCTTACTGAACCACTGACGTGTGAGGCCATGACTATTTGGAAAAGTTACAGCTGGAAAGAAGAAGGTAAAAAAAAGCTTGTGGGATGAACCACACAATGAATTTCCGACCATATTTGTTAAATTTAGATTAATGGGTCGAAACATTGGAGTCAGGACATTCCTCGGTGTTGCAAAATTACTTTTGTTCAATAAAAAATGCATTATTTTGGAACAATATCTCCCCTTAATGTGGTGTTTTTGTGGCTGTTTTCTGTAACCAATAATCAATCTTGCCATTTGTCTGATTTAAATGCTTTCTGATAGAAAACTTAGTCTCTCTTGGCATTTACAAATCAGGCAGGTTTCAAATGAATATGCGTGTTTAACATAAGTGCTACCGGATAAAGATTTGGATCTACTAATCTACTTTGAATCTTTTAATTCTAAGTGTTTGGAAACTCTTCCCTGACCCAAATATATTAGTTCGAAGAGACATCATGAGGTTACGGCTTACAGTTTGTTAACAGGTCAAGAATTTCAATTAGTTCCTTCAGAACCTGGAAATCTTGAGAAAGGACATAATAATTGTATAAATCCAACCTACAAGCCCCGCCCACTCCCTCTCTGCTGTGCTTCAGCTCTTCCCTTTAGCTTCTGTGTATAACAAAGCTTTGTCAAGTACGCACAGGCTATTTTTTTTATTTTGTATGACTTTCAGGGGATAGTGACAGCTTCAGCAAACATGACAACATCTTATTCTTTAGTCACTATTTCTATACAATTGAAGTTTTTATTTCGTACAGAAACCCTCAAATATTCGACACTAAATGTTTTGCTTCAAATGTCCCACCTCAGCTCAGGATAGACGTTTTCCATGTACCAGCGGAAAGGTTTACAGTTCAGTTTCCGCCGAAGTGTCAGACGGTCCGCGATGCTGACAGACAAAACAGATGGGAAGAGAGCAAATATTTTTTTAAAAAGAGAAAGTGAAAAAGGGGTTGGGGTGAGAGTTAGACATGAGGAGAGAGGGAGACAGAAAGGGAAATGTAAGGATTTCATCTCATAATCCTCACAAAGAAACATAAATATGGCTAAAGATTAGCAGAAAACTAGACTCATTTCAATCTTAAATGGAATTTACACATACTATGCTAAGGTATGTTAGCATAGTATGGCTTTAAATCAGTTATGCAGAAAATATACAGACTAATCTGTACCAACGACTGTTGGTATTTTCAATCCTTTTGTGTCCCTGATGTAGTTCCACCCTCTTTTTTCCTACAGCAACCATGAGTATGGCTCTTCTAAATTTTAACACTCTAGCTAGACCAAATTACCTGACGTATGTGAAACATTACTGAACATTCATGTGGGGACATCACACACTGGGAGGATGACATTGTGACAGACCAACCTGCCAAAGGCCTTGCCCTGAGCTGATGGCCGTGCAGAGTAATAGTACTGTTTATACTCATCCATCCACACCTCGGCAGCCCGCCGGGTGTTCCTGCGTGGGCAAAGACACAGCACCTGTTTAGACATCCAGGCCTTCCTGCAAGCAGCTTTAATGACAATGGTCCGTTTTTTATGCATTTCTTGGCGACTGACGACAAGAAACAAATCAACTTCCACAGCAAAGTAGGCTCTATTATGCACATTTTCCCGTCCTATATTTCTCTCTTATTATTCGATTGATCATCTTGCTACAGACTGTTCATTTAGTTTCATTGTTTAAGATGCTCATCTCTCATTAGAACGGGCTGCTGGCAAACCGTCCTGTGAGGTTGACCGCAGGCAGATCAACTCACTTAATGTAGGTGAGCGCGTTCCCCTCGGGGAAGTCATAAGGGTGCCGTTTCCTGAACACGTGTCCCACGCGGCTGCAGGGGAGAATCTCCAGACTTCCTCCACACATCCACACCCGGAAAGAGAGCTCTGTAAGGGGGACAGACACGGTGAGTGGGGTCCAAAAGGGTCATCCTTTTTTTTTTATACTCACCTGGCTTTGGTTGCTTCTAGTGCCCAGAGAAAAGTGTTTTAAATTGTGAGGACACTTTGACATTTAGGAGCGTAGGGGCGCTCAGCCCCTCCTAGACCCAAAGGAGTCATTTAAGTGTCTAGTTTCTTACGCTATTTCGGCTTTTTCATGAGAAACAGATGTTTAGGTACTAAATACACACACGTGCAAGTGCTCGATTTGGGGAAAAAAAAGCCTGTTTTCACTACTGAATGAATATGTTACCATGACCACATGATTTACAGCTGATTTTCTATAAAAATTCTTTAACAGGCTGAATGTGTACAAATCTGTTTCTGATCATCTAAAAGCATTTTTGTTCTCAGAATTTATGGAAAAGATCAAACAGAACTATTCATGAGATTATGCTTATTATTTTTATTGTAAATGACAGCCGTTGCTGTCCTTTGCGTGAATGTTTATGGAAAAACGTAATAGTTTGCACCATTAAACGTTGGATTTGACATGCGTGGCTGCAGGTTTAAAAAATGTTTAAATTGTTATGTTGCTTTAGAATTTTATGGGCTCATTTATGGGTCAGTTTTCAGTCTGCAGCCTGCCCCTTCTTGCCTCTGTTCCACTTAACTGTGTCTCACCCTGTCGCAAGCAGATTGAAGTATTACAGACAGAGACACACACTTCAGTCTCAGTATTTGCATCAAAATGCCAAAATCACAGCTTTAAAAAGAGGTCAAACAAGGTCATTTCTAAACAACCAGCAACAATTTAAATTCCCCACATGTCAAATCTTTAAACGTGCAAAAATCCATTACGGGAGCTGATTCAGCTGGTCCTCACTCTCTTTTTTTGTGTTATTTCTAACTTTTAGCCGTTTTTTTTTCGAGAAATTTCTGGACAAGACTTTTTACGCAAGACCAAAATCCAACGAGGAAACCGACCTCCCCTTCAATCTGTTACCTGAGATCTAAAACTGCTCCAAAGCGGTGGCCTCGGACTAGCACCTAGAAATTAGTCGTTTCTTAATTTGCCAGTATTTGTAGAACTTGGGCCACGAGGGAGAATTTAAAGGAACAGCAAAAACGGGGGAAAACTGAGAGTGGGAAGCTAAATCCAACACGGCAGCAGATCTGAAAATAATCTGGGAGGCTGACCTCGAGTGCCCACAGAGCGCTGTGGAGGATAATGAGAACCGGTGTCTCAGTGGTAGCTGTGGTCAGTAGAGGCTCAGTGGTTCGAGTTCGTGTCGGGCCAGTGCCAAATGGCACGGCTCATTTTCCACCTGGTCCTTTTAAAAATTGCTTTGAGACTTGTTAATGAGCGGCCTTCAACAGGCACGCCCAAAACTAAGAGACTAAAAGCTTTTTTTTTTAAACCTTCATTTTCAGTCTGTGAAGGTTTTGTGCTATGGGGGTTGATATTATAAAAAAAAAAAAAAAAAAAAAAGACAACAAGGAAATCTTTTGATAGGAGCTCACCAAAGTTCTCCCCTCCCCATATGTCCATGTGGGTGTCGTACTGGCCCAGGTGGTTGAACCAACTCTTGTCCATGACGAAGATTCCCCCAGCGATGACGGGAGTCCTGTGGGTTGAGGTATTTACTTTTTTTTTTTTTTTTTTTATTCGGATAAGTGAAGGGTTGTTTTCCCTATATCCTGTATAACATATCATCTGAACAATGACCCCAATGGGCGGGGCTCTACAATCTTCTTCAATCCATTAACTGCTTTGTGCTTTTTTTTTTTTTTTTAAAAGGGATGTTTAGGAGAATTTTCCGGGTTCTGATGAGTGCAACTGCACAACAGATCCCCCACAGGGGGCGTCCCTAACTGTGCAGACGTACCTTATCGATTGGGTGGGGTCGCTCCGCGCCATCTTCTGCTCAATGGGAATCTGCTCCCATTTAAAATGTAGACTCCAGTCAAATCCTGAGAAAAAAGGTAAATAAAAAATTCAGTCTGCATGTTGGATGTTTCTATCTTGAAGACAGATGCGAGTATCCTCCTCAGTTTGGCTGGCATACCGCAAGTAGCATTTCACCTAATGAAAACATTTCTATTGATTTTAGCAGCTTTTAATGCAGGAAACTCACTTTAATCTAAAATAGGTTAGTAAAGAACTCTAAAATGCTTCAAAGGTGGTGTTCATCAGTGTTTTGAGTTTCCCTCATGAAAGTTGTATGATGGCATGAATCAAAGTGACATGTAACAGGGGTTTTATGTGTGTTGCGCTGGGTCCCGACCTCCTCTCAGGTCAGCCGATGCTGCCAAGTAGGCAAAGTTATCCAGGCTGATGACATCAATAATGGGGCTGACCACTCGTGTGTGATCCTGTACGGGAGGAAAACAAAAGATCACGTTGTGAAACTTCGACATTTATTCACATTCCAGTTCAATGCTCTTCACAAGGACGGCAGCCGAACCCGATAAAGACATTCTTTGACACAGACTTCTTTATTCCTCCTCACAGCCTGATCCCTGTCAGACAAGCTTTTATTGCCAATTCTTTAAGTAGTCTTCTGGAATGGTTCTCTAGTCTTTTCAACAGAGATCCCAAAGCTGTTCTTTAGATGCTGGCTGCTGCCTTTTGTTCCATTCTCTGCAAGATGACCCCACAGTTTTGCAAACTTGTCTGGTTTCCAGAAGTTTTCTTGATCTAACATCTCTTTTGAATATCACGTTATTGATGCTGCATTATTATTTGAGTCTGTAAAAACGGTTTTCTCTTTTTAACTAAAAGAAAAAAGGGTGTATGTCTTTTTGACAGGCTGATAGTAACAAAGTGCCAAAAAAGACATTCTAAAATGGATTGTTTATGTGTACACAAAACATTGGTTCATCCCTTGAGCCTTTGTGGTGCCTTTTTGACTTTTGAAGAAGCCATAGAACAATATTTAATCTCTCAGCAAACAAATTTCCATAGAAAAGCTTTGACTAAAGACAACTTTTCAAGCAAATTCCAGCTGCCTGGCAGAAAAACACAAAGAAATGAGGGATGACTCAAACTTCCTCAGTGCTAGCAAAGCAATCCTTTGTTAACAGTATTGTTTAACATATTTTCATGAATTATTTCTTTAGCTTTTGCTTGCTTCCTTGAATCGCATTTTTGTTTGACTTTTCGCGAGCCGAAATAAAGCTGAGAAGTGAGGACTGCAGAAATGTACCAAATCTGTGTGAAAAGTAAACCCACCAATGGAGAGAACACAGTTTGCGCCTTATAGTGTATTTGGGTCAGATCTGTATGCATCTGTCTGTGACTATGCCTGTGCAAACATCACTCTTTGCCCATAAGGCATCCGTGCGAGGGCCTGTGCAATCGAACGTTTTAGCTACAGAACAATCCAAACGACTGCTTTCAATTAGAGCCAACCTTCTCTTTGCATGGGGGCCAGAGCCGTTGTGTACTTTGCACCAGTCAGAGTGTGTGTGTGCAAAGAGCAAGTGTGACATGTCACTCTGCCAGAGAGCAATTCTGGAAAGCGATGCTCTGAGCAGCTTTAAGCAATAGACATTTATTGGCCTTTTAATGAGCCTCTGTGATTTTTGTAATGCACGAGTGGCTTGCACTTCCAAAATCTATGTCACCACTGCTCTTTCACCAAATCCCAATCTATACTCTTGACTCCATTTGAAATAATTTGGAATTCATCACACCGTCAGAGTGAAGTTTTGTTTGACAATCAACATCTGGATGCTTTTAATATATGTAAACTTATTTTCCCCACTGCAAAGGAAAGAACGGGGCAGAATAAGAATGGAGACACAGATATACTTGAGAAGTTGAACATAAAGTGACTCTCTGGGTTTCCACTTCCGAAGCGGTGCCATTTCCGCTCATTTGTTTCATTTAAGCAAGATACTACATTCATATTTTAGCGAGAGACCAACAAAGGACTCACTGTCCAGCTAGAGCTAAAGGTCAAGAGCCAGACTTGTTTATTACAGATTATTTCATCCTTATGTCATCTGAAAAACATCTTACTTTTGGAGTATGCTTATTCACTGAAATGAATACACTCTGGTGTATACTAATGTGTCTGGGGGGTTGAAAAAACACCCTTACCCTATAATTCCATATTTTTTCCCACCGTCTGTACTATTCTATTTTTTTTATCCCTATTTTTAAAACTCACAAATATTTTTTCATTCACAGAGTCCTGATCAGTTCTCAGAAATAGTGAGTATTCGTTTTATCTAGTCGGGGAGCAACAAACACGGAGAGGCGATCCTTCACTGAACTTAAGAGCAAGAGGAGAACTTCTTGTTGGCATCTAATTATAATCAGTAAAGCTGCCTCAGTTGTTGCTCTGACTTGGCAAACGAAATGCTCAATTATGCTGAGACAAAGAACATCCTTTATCCACTCCCAGAGGCCTTAAGGAAACCAGGGCTCAGGTCTCCGGGAGACAAACGAATCCAAGAGGTCATACTGCAGCCAAACGCTGGTGTTAATGACTTATTCCCCGACACGGGGTTGACTGCAAGATAAAAGAGGCTGTGACACTAGCTTAATGAGCATCTTCTGCCCGAAGCCGAAAGACCAGTGCTCAGACATGAAAATCTAACTGTGCACAGTTGCAACGTCCTGAGTCTCTGAATAGAAAAGAGAGGAAGGTGCGGTAGCGACAAGGTTATTTATGAATGTTCTGCAGCTGTTGTGCCGTATGGTGTAACTTATTATGGTGTGAAAACAGCCTTCAGAAAATGCTACTTTTCCCTTGCCTTTGGTTAAACAAAAAATGTTACCACTTGCCTGTCTGTGGGTGAAATACAGCAATATGATGGTGAAGTGATGGTCAGCTAAACTTAGAATAGCAGAAATAGAGGAAATCAATAATGATAAATAACTGTGTCCATCCTGTCTATTTTTTTTCTTCTATTTGAACAAAAGCTGTTGTTGAAATCTTACTTTTGGTCACAAAACAATTCAACATTGATACAAATCTTTACAGCCAGCAGGCTGGTTCTTGGCTCTTATGCTAAGCTATCATAAGTCAAGTCTTTGCATGAAATTTTAGCACACAAAAAGCATATTTTCCTGAAAATCAGGGCAACAATATGTCAGCTAAGAGCAGAAATGTGAGCCGACGCTACTGGAGCGGCAGAAAATAGCACAGCTGTTTTTGCCAGGGGTGCGGCACAGTGGGGGTAAAAGTGACAAGACAGAGAAAAAGCAGGTGTCTCAAGAGGTGTCGGACTTTAATGGGACGGGTGATTACAGAGAGAAATTCGTGAGAAATGAACCAGCTCCCGCACGCTACAGAGTCAGTGGGAATGTTTGCCCGTGAAGGGGGGGGGGTGGACTGGAGGAGCAGCTGTGCTGCTTAGAGCCAAGCTCGTAGGTTAGGGATGTCAGGGGAGGAATGGGAAAGCAAGCAAACAGTCTATTACTCATGAGTGAGTGATGAAGGTCTCTTTCCACAGCCTCATCTCTTTTAATCAAAATACCCCTCGCTCCTGCTTTAGCAGGTGAATGCAGGAGCTCTGCCGTGGCTTGTGTTTTCTGTCTGCTGCCAGCTCGCCGCCAAAACGCCCTTGAAGTCTCACATGGAAAAAACGGTAAAGTTTTAAAAAAGGACAAAAAAAAGGAAAGACAGCATATACCTACTTTTCCGGATAAAGATATGCTGTTCTTTTGTTTGTTTGTTTTCACCATTGTTCTGAGCTGATGTGACAGCAGTGTCCCTGGTGGGCTGCATGACTTAATTTGCCGAAGGGGGGTGGGGGGGGGGGGTGGGGGGGTCTGTCGACTGCATTAAAAAAGGCGAACAGAGACACAGAGTCTATGCCTGTTCAAAAGTGGGTGAAAAAACAAGCGCTCTGACTCCTTCTGACGGTATTTTTGGACGAAATGATATGAATGCAAACAAAAGGTTGCCGGAAGATCTCAGGATCCACATGAATGTAGCGCATTGTGCATTATTAGGGAGAGATTTAAGACACATATCAGCATGGAAAACAGATTGGCTGGGACTCTCTCTCCCACGGGGGGCAAAGCCGAGTGTGGCATCTGGTATAGTATGACTTCAATTTTTATGGAACAAATTGAGTGTTTATTAAACAAAATGCTGTGCCAGTTTATTACGTCACAGCTAATAAAATCTGCCCAGAAAAGCAGCTAAATCCCCTAAAGTGTGCCACCACAGGCGGGGGGGAAAAAGCAAGTGTTCCAGCTCAAACCATGTCTGTGTGTGCTGAATGTATCAGATGTCTAATTGGAGAGTGTGAATGATGGCAGAGAGTGGCTTCTATTTTTTTTGTTCCCCCTACCTCCTTTACTCTCTGGATCATTGGCTGCAGCCAGTCAGTGTTGACCTCACAGTGGCTGTCCAAGAAGGTCAGGATGGAGGCAGAGGCCGTGTTAGCTCCTCGAACACGGGACCGGATCAAACCTGAGCGACACACAGGGTTAAATACGTCCAATATGACAAGTTTTGAAAAAAAAAAGTTTTATGGTAAAGAGTTTTTTAGGATTCTTAATGAAATATCTAATAGGGTAAATTAATCAGCTTTCCTAAAAACAATAAGAAAGACATCATATTTTAACCCATAAGAGTAAAAAATGATATTATATATCATTATTTTCATTCTTATATTTCTAGAAGGGATGGAATATCACTTATGCATAGTTGGACCCATTAGACCACTTAATAGAGCTTGTATTTTACTCTTTTACTTCTGAATTCTTGCTGTAATTTTCTCCATCTATATCTCCTTTTTTTGTTCGCTTGTTCTTCTTTTCTTTTATCCTGCTGCGAGGCTTAAAAATAAATCATAATACCTTTCATAGCTGCAGGTAAGTGGGTGACAACTTGTTTCATGGCCGGACTAACAACAAATGTGAACTGGAACGTGGAATATGAACTAAAAAAACATTAACATTGAATTTTTAAAAAATTGCCCGCTTTTTGCATGAGTTCTTAGCATTTTCAGCATTCTTTCTAAATAATGCACAAATGTCCCCATTAAATATTTTTGTTTTATAATCAATTGTGTTTTTGGGATGCCTACATGTGATCCGGTACTGACTTTAGGAAAGAAATCTGCTTAGCTCAGTTAGTCTGAGGGCTGATTTTAACTGCTTGCTAAAAGTTGTTGATTTGGAGATGTGGGTAAAACAGTTTGAAAAAGAGATTTTCTGGAGAAAAAAAACACCACTACAAGTAGGAAAGTGTTGACTATAGAAAAGACTTTCTTCATCAAAACTACACTTGCAATCACAGCAATTTAAATTTAAGGTAAGAATCCTTACTGGCAGGATAATAGTCATTTGCCTTTCTTTATAATTTAATTGGTTAAATTATTTCTAAAAATAGTAGAACAACCATATTTTGGTTACAAAAACTTAGGAAATTTGATCAAACATACAGTAGCAAAAGTAAGAGGAAAAGTGGCATAATTGTCGTCTGTTTTTGAATAAATTCCACAAATATTCCCATTGAAACATGCAGATTCAGTTCTTTATGCGGCTTACTGCACCATCCAGTGTACAGCACAATAAACAGCATTTCATCAGTGTCTGGTAGGAAGAAGCCTGGCTCAGCATAGCTCCTGTGATTCAAAAGCATTGTTTGTATCAACAAAAAAAAAGCCCTGATAAATGACCATCCCACTTGAACACTATCCTTCTGCCAAATAGCCTTATGCAACTTTTGTTTTAACAAACGTTAGCTTGAATGAGACACTTTTTGCCGACCAGTCCTAGAATAACACCTGAGTCAGCAAACTCCCAAGAGTTAAGTTGAACTGCGGCATCAGAGCACTGCCGTGTGTCCAAGCATAGGAGGGGACTCGCCTAATTGATTGCCCAAATGTGTCCTGTTCAATATAAGCCAATATGCTCCCCTTTAACTTGTTAGTATTGAAAATTTTTCCATTTGACCTATTACATGACAGACTAAAATGGATGACAATCAATTTTGCTTGATATCGGTACCGTACTGCAATTAGGAATCTTTAAAGGTTTGTAAATTAAGTACGAGCTATACATTGACATTTTTAAAAAGTTTTTAATAAACGTTGCTGATTTTCTGAAACAGTTATTCTCTTGGTTAGTTCAGGTTCCTGTTTTACCGCAGAATTTTAGCGATGAGGCCGCGGCGGAAAAGAAAAATCAGGATTTTTTTAGAGCAGAGCGGTCATCTGGAAATGCTTTAAATCTTAACGGGCTAAAATTTCAGTCACAGCTTCTGTTGTGATTCATTGTATGACAAAGAAACAGAAAAATCTGCGAATGAGAGGAATATTATAGGGAATATTTCTGTCATTTTATCTATAAAATTTACTCACATTATATAAAAAGATGGGAACATGGCGGTCCACCCTTTTACACCTCAACAAAAAGATAAGTGTCACACTAAGTTAGTTGGACTAATGTGTTGCCTTTTGCATTCAATTTTTGAAAATCCAGTTTTAGCCCAACAAATGTAATAATATTTTCCTCTTATGCAACGTCAAAATGCTAACTGATGTTACCAGTTTTTTGCAAAATTAACCGGGAGCACACTATTGTGAAGTTTGTTCAATTAGTGACTCATTCCAAATTTCACAAAATAACAAAGTCTGCCTTGTGTTTGTAACACATGTAGGTACTTTGAGTGGTTCAGAGCTAAATGAACCCTGGCAGCAATGTCGCGCATTAAATGACTGAAAGTCAACGATGCCTGAAGGTGTTAAACCATTAAGCGCTAAAGTCAATGCGGTCCCAGGGACACATTACCTTTTGTTTTTTTTCATTAGCATCTCTCACTGCAGTATTTTATTTTTATCCGTTATTCCTGGGCAACCCAGTTAAAATTTATACAGTCATCACAGTATGATGTAGATGTAGATTTAATTGATTTAATTTTCTAGGCTGATATTAGAATTGAGCAGCACAGAAAATCTTAAATGCAAATTGGCTCTTGGACGCTGCAGCTGCCAGTAACCAAATGATGGTATGAACCCAACAGGCTTATGTTTTTTTAACATGTGCTATGTTAATTTATTAACATGTGTTAAATCCTTAAAGGCAGAACAACTAAACAAACCGCAAGCTGAAGAAGAGAGATTATTGCAAGAAAACTTCCCACCCCAGAAAAATGACACACTGATTTTTCTGGCTTCTGGTTTGGCAACACCATTTGCTATTTTTTGTCGTTTGAGGATTTAATCCTATTCAGAGATTAAGTCAATTTAATTCAGAAACATGTCCGAATGCTTGAACAACACTCTCACATTCTCCATGCTAGGCAATGGGTTTTCAGTTGCAAGAGCTCAAACAAGCCACCACAGATTGCATGAGATTTGGCTTGTTTATCCAAATGCTTGTCACTGTTGTGAGACCATATGAGGGATGTAGGACCTCACTTTAATGGTACAATGTGTGGTTTCACACAGACTTGGTGGTGATGTCTGATTTTACTCACGGTATTCATGTTATGCTGAAAATAAAACTCCCAGCCCACTTAACACAGTTAAAAACTGCTTGTCCAAAAGGGGACTTCAAATGAATTCTTTATATAGGGTGTGTGCTTGGCAAATTTTCTTATTTTAGGTAACACATAAACATCTGATTACAATATGATTTGTTGCAGTATGTGAAGAAGAACAGCTCTGTAATGCATGTAATGTTATTATTTCCTTTACTTAAAATCAATTGCTGCTGGTCAGGCTTTGCATCTCTGAGTGGACTTTACACAAATATACCCAGTTAAAATCTATTTGAAAACCAGACAAAACAAGTGGTTTTTTTTCCTTCAAATGATTCTTTTCCATCCCTTCACTCACCCTCTCTTCTGCCATTCCTCAGGCAACGCACTTTGGGGATCTGCGAGAGCAGCTGGCAGTCCTCAGCTGGAGGAGGAGAGCAGAGCAGAGATGGCATGTTACAATGGAAGAAGACCACACGGAGGAAAACATTTGTCTTTTCATGGCCTCGTCTTACATTCTGTCACTTCCACGAGCCCACAAACACACTGCATTGCCACGTCCACCCCGATTCAGTGTGCTTTAGACACAAACAGAGTAACAGGCACGAACACTCTCGTGAAAGTGTCCCGCCACAGCCATCGGCCCTGGGATCTCACAGGCGATTCAGCGGTACAGAAACCGCAACGTGCTCAAACAAATGAGTAATATTTCACCGGATAATTCAATTCATTTCCCTTTTCCATAAACAAATTGAACAAGCTGCCCGTTTCCATCATCCGCTCCCTTTTTCAGCTCAAAGTAATACTGGCCGAGCCCTTTCGTTGTAATAAGCAACATGCAAACGCGGCTTGTGCGGACACACTCACTCAGCCTTGAGAGGATTACTATTAGCTATAGAGAGTGAGAGGGATCTTGCTGAGGGATTGCGGGCAGATCAAGCTGCCCGCTGCCCACCTCCCCCCCTCCCCTCCCCAGCACAGATACAGCTTCATGCTAACAAACAGAGACATGACAACTTGTAATCCTCTTTGATTAGATGTCAAACCTGTGTCGTTGCATATTGGTTGTCCATTCACAAGGGAGGTGGATGTGTGTGACAGTAGGCGTGTGTTGGTGCTTAAGTGATGAGCCGCCAGCTGGTTTGAGTGTGAGTGAGTGCATCTAGGTGTTTGTGTGTGTGGGGTTGGGGGGGAACTCATAATCACTTAGGGAAGAAGAGCAGAAAGTCATGGGTCACTGAGCAGATGTGTACTTTTAGCCAGATTGTGTGTATATGTGTGGGTGCGCATGCAATGTGTGCACTTGTTTGCTTTTGAACATGCTGAACATTCACATGGGGGGGGGGGCAAAACTACAAGGAAAAGTTTCCACATTTTAGTAATTTTATGCCTTTTGTTCCAAAATGTCATAAACAAATATTTCTGTGTGTAATTATTCTAAATTGAATAATGTAAAAGGTTTCCAAAGATTGCAATTTCAAGTATTACTATTCATTTTTCAAATATGATATATAGTGTTTAAAAAAATATTGAAGTCAGATGTCCTCGCATGAAGTCGGGATTAAGATCACTGTCCTTGATTTAGGGCGACGTCTGTATAATTAAGGCGAGCCTTAACGGGATAACACTTAGCCGGGACAATCCCACATGCTGACGGAGACATCCCCCGCCAACTCCTTCCCCGCTCGGCCTGTCAGGTCACAGCTACTGACCGGTCAACAGACAACAGACTCAGCTTCAATATGGCCGTGTATCTGTGTAGATGTCCATCTGAAAACCTGTCAGAGTTGCCGACGCTCTGCTGTAAGTCCTGCAGAATGAGGTGTAGCACCGTCTTGCTGAGATAACCACAACTTTCCTGCAGATGTGGGCACGCCACCGCATCCACGTTACCACCCGTCCTCCGACCACCGCCAATGCGGGCTTCAATTTTTCCCCAAAATCAGCTAACACTCCTTTTACTGAAGAGCCGTTTCCACTGTCTTCCTGGTAACCTGAGATGGGTTTCTGCTCAACGTTTCTCAGTTGATGGCTTGGTCCTCATATAACAGTATCAGGTTACTTTTTGTGGATGCAGCAATGGTGGGCTGTTCTGCTCTGTTCCGATCACAGAAACACTATGGCACATCACATATTTTTCTTCTCACAAATGAACCATTTTATCAACAGATTTTTTATTCCCATATTGAGTTTGCGGGAATAGATAATACAAAACAAAGATTGAGAATCTTGACTCATCCTTGCTTGGGAGGACCTGACAACCTCTGCTGACTGTAGAATCTTATAGAATTCTGCAACTGATGCATTCTGTCAAGATTTTTTTTTCCTATATGATGTTTTGTCACTTGAAATCATGTTTACAATCCATTTGCAGCTTCCACAGTCGATTCATGGTCACTGCGAAAGTACAGACTCAGACAGGAGCTTGTCTGTAACAACCACACATAAGTATTTTCAGTTCTCCACCATCAGTGTCAAACCAAGAAAAAAAAAAGTCTGTGAATCACAGCGCGGTAAATCACAGCAAAGTTGCTGTTTCAAAACTTTAGCTGTGGTTCGGCCTATTTCTTGACATCCCTGGGACGGCTAAACACAACCAAACAAAGGAGTCAGTCACTGGTGGGCTTACTGGCTAGCTGTCCAACTGGATCAAGACTTAAAGCCACAAACTGACACCAAACCCCGTTCGAGACTTGATTCCCATGCCACTCTCCTTGGAATAGGAACCCGAAGCACAGAGGAGGCTGAAAGTCCTGCTCTTAGAACTGGCAAACAAGTTTAGCCCCAGCTGCTTGTGCCAGAACATCATGGGAGCAGGTAGACCGGCAGCACCACAGGGAGAATAAACAAGGTATTAGAGAGCTAAAAGAGCCCCTGCTGCTTCATCCACTGAGACACCACTGCCTCGATGTCTCGCCAACTCTGCCACCTCCAAGCGTCTCCTCGTGTGGATCTGAGTACACAGGGAATTTAGGTCACTGTGCTGCTCTCACAGACACCAAATGGAAAACACAGAGAGCTCTGTGGACGGTGTGAAGCATGAGCTAATGTCGTTCAGCTGGCTAATGTTGACAAAGGGGAATAATTACTCAGCTTTAAGACATGGCTATCCTCCCAAATCCAGCACCGATCAGCTGCAAATAACCATACTGTGTCCATTATGTTGCTACTAAAGACATTAAACTATTCATTTTTCTCATCTCAAAGTCAATAAAAGTTCTAATCTAACTCTACAAAGCAAGCATTTTCATGCCATGTTTTATAACGAATTTAATTTCTACAAGTTCCGTGGAAAAGCTTTTACTGTTGACTTAGCTCCTGATCCTCAGCCATAAACCGTCAGCATGACTCCTCATGGCCACCTCTGCTTCCTGGCTATTTTTTCCCCCTTTTACATTTTCTCAATCTTGGGATTTCTCTTTGGTCTCAGCACTCTTTAGACACTTCTGCGTTCAGGACGCGCTCAAAGCAGATGGCAGAGCAGCTCACCAGTTCCGAAAATAGAATTATTTGCCCATATTTAAATAGGAAAAAAAAAAGGTCTGTTTTGCCAAAATGAAATAAAAACAGATTGCAATTGGCACATCATTTAATGCCATTCTCAGTTTAGCATCTGTACTCCTTACTGTGGCACTGTGCTGCCGTATATTATATGTGCTTTATTACTTTTGGCATTGCATTGCTGATACAAGCAACACCTTTTCTGGAAAAAAGAGGGCAGATTAAACTAAACAAAGTACAGATGTGGAAGTTACCCAGTTCACTAATGTATCCTGATATCATTAAAGATGCAGACTTTTGCATTGTTGTTTGATAAAAAGCCACAGGATTTCTCCATTATAGCCAAGAGGGCACAGTATCCTGGATAAGTCCAAAGAATTTCGACAAATGACTAAACAGGTCGCAGAGGGGGATACCATTTCTTTAGCCCCAGGCTCAGAGCAGCATTCCTTTTTTTAAAGAGAGAAAAACTCTTTAAACTCCCCTGCACGGTCAACTTAATTTGTGGGTTCAGATTGTGTTAGAAAAATGTTACTGAGTCCATGCAGTTATTTCCACTAAAACAGTCCATGCTTCAAATGCATTGCTGCCTGGGGGCTCAAAGATCAGGGTCATTCAATACTGCCTTCAGGCCTTTGAGGCTTTTTTAAAAGACAACAAAAACCACAAAAAACAGCTGCCTTCTTGGGAATGAAATCAAAATAAAATGCGGAGAAAATCTAATGGTAGCAACACAGTTTACAGATAAAACAACATCGAAAATGCATCCCCAATGTCCCTATAGTCCACAGAACACCATCCAAACGAGCGGTTTCACAGTCAATAGGCACAAACACGAGCATTCGTCCATTTTTTCTGATGGCCTGTGGACAAGCAAACAACTCACGGTCTGAACTGAAGTCGTCGATCAGGATTATTTCTTGAATGAGAGATGGAGGACTTCGCATCAGGACACTGAAAGGAACAAGCAGGGAGATGAGATCTGACAAAAACAGAAACTGATCATTGACAGTTGTCATCCATTCACGTTGTTCCCTCCATCTGAGCGGGTTCGTTCGGTCTTGTTACCTTTTGATGGTGCGAAGGAGGGTCGAGCGGGCCTCATTGTGAAATGTGATGATGATGCTTGTGGCGGGAAGCTCGGCATCATAATTGAGAGTTGCACACCTGCCGGAGGAAGAAGACGAAACTAGTTCATCTCTCTCTCTCTTCTGAAGTCACTTTTATGAGAGCTTTAGATCAGTTGCAAACATCCACAGCTCACACGTGTTAAGCTGAAGGCGGCCTTGGTCGGCAGCGGTCTGCAGTACAGGGACATGGAGATATCACACAAGCCCCCCCCCCCACACACACACACCGCTTTCCCCTGCTGCCAGCCGCTGGGAGCTTCAAGTCCGGGTCAGATTACATGAAACTGAAATTTGATGTGCTACTGAATTGCAAACTAACTCTGTAACTGCCTATAGAAAACAAAATCAAGAATAAATAATTTTGTTGTGATGACATTGTTGTTAGAAGCAAACAAGAGTGCAGGCCAGGCCAGATGTTTGTCTCTGGACGACAACAAAATTAAAAAGAAACAACACAAGAATGGCCAATCCTCCCTTCCCCAAACACTGACTGCTAAATTAAACATCCCTAAGATAAGAGAGTAGAGGTTGTGAGATTGGATCAAAGTCCTTCACATTGCCAGTAACGGCGTATTTGACTTTTTCAAAGTGTAGTGTATCTGTGAGCTCTGTGTACTCTCATCTTCAACACAGGAAAGTCTTTGCCTTTCCAAAGACAATTTTCTTTGCAGTGATCAGTGATGCAATGTGGTGCTTCGGTGTAAACTCTGGAATTTACCGGATTGCTACAACACAAAAGCATCAGACGGAGAGCGATAATGGTCTATGAGCATTGACTCAGTTCTTTACCAACATCACCCAGGGAAACAACAAGTACAAATTCATTTCAAATTAATTTCTTTAGGCTTTTCATCTATTCAAGGGTTTTCTGGCCCAAAATTTATATTATATTATATTATATACTTTCCTTTCATTAAGGCTAACGAATTTGCAAACAAATCAAATCCCAATCCGCAATGTGTAACTCAATTTGTGTTACTCTATCTATCTATCTATCTATCTATCTATCTATCTATCTATCTATCTATGAAATATTTCTCCCTAAGAAAATACTGGCAGTATCTACATTTGAAAATGTATCCATTTTAATGTCATCATTAAAAAAGGTACTGTTAAGTTCTTTTAGCTATCACAGCAAAAGGCTGGTTAGGCCATGAATACATCACTAGGGGCTAACACAGAGTCCAAGCACCTGAGGAAAACCGCCTCAGGCGTGGGGAGGAATGCACACTCCACTCATAAGGGCGCCAGTCAGTACAAAGCAAAGCCCCAATTTTGCTGCGAGGAGACAAAACAGACCAGTGTGCCTCGCATGCACGACCCCGAATTCATTTGCGGCCGACGTAGCCTTAGTCCCTGGACAGAGGCGGTGCTCCTACACACCTGTAGTGTCGAGTGTCCCGGATGGCTCGCTCGCTGCCCAGACGGTCGCTCTCCTGCAGGTTGAAGGCGTGCTCCCTGTAGGGATCCTCCCCCGGTCTCAGCTGCTTGGCCACCAGGTAGGCCCTCTCATCGAAGCCGCCCAGCAGCTGGCCCTGCAGCTGCTGCTCGGCCCGAGGGGGCTGGGTCACCTGCAGGGGGACACGGAGGGGCTTCGGTAAGGGCAAAAAGAGCCGAGCTGTGCGCGCTAAAGCCGGGCATACGCCGTGCGATTTTTGACACAATTTTTAACCCGCGCAAGAATTACTTGGATCGGGTCGAGTTTCAGCTCACTCGTGCGTCCCACATGGTGGAGTATACACAGGGTAACGAGAAGCGATCAACCTGTCACGACCACCTCCTGATCGACAATCGTATGGTCGTGATGAAAATCAAACCGGTTTGAATTTCCGGTCGGTCCTTCGGTCGGTCAGGGAATCGTGTTATTGAACCAATGTTACGAGCGTCTACGACCCGACTACCCTCCATCTCTGGCGCTGCGCCTGTGCCAACAAAAGTGGAAGTGACATTGAGTATCATGGCAGCTGTTCGTGTGTCTTGGAATCAAACAATGGAAACACAACTTGTGGACCTCCGGCAGGCTCACCCGTCCCAGTTCGACGTGGCCTCCCAGCATAAGCATGACCGAAATATAAGAGAGAAGAGTTGGGGGGGGAGATTGCTGCACAATTAAAGTTACCAGTTACAGTCAATGGCGCAAATTGCCAAGGCAGCGCTATTATCTTTGGTGACCCTCATATTCCTTCTGTGTTGTTCGACTTCGTCTTTTATTTCAAGTCCAACTTGCGTTTTTGGATGTACAGTGTAAGCGGTCAGATCTCATAAGATCATCGGGGAGTATAGTGTGAGAACGTAAATCATGAGCTGCGAACTTGTAACCCCTACGATTTGGTCGTGCAGTTTGAGCTGGAGATACATGCAATGATATCGCACAAGTGTACGCCCGGCTTAAAGCAGGTGGTGGTACAGGTGAACCATGCAAATGTACGTCTGTGTAAAGATAAGAGCTAAAAAATTAAAAAAAGAACAATTGTTGGGGACAATTAAAAGGCACATATAGAATCTGACAACACTCCCCTCTCTTACAGGAAGCCCTTCAAAATTCTACGCCTACCATTCTTGTAAGTGACTTTGAGCGACTGTCCAAGGAGTGAGGCCATAAAATAGCCATTTGACAAACTCTTAGCAAAGCTGATGTCATGGTGATTATTCTGGACCGTCGCTGGAACAAAAAGGCCGATAGGTAAGTCGATTGTTCCAACTTTTGATCCAGCGTGAAGAAATGCATCAGCTAAAAATGGATATGTTAGTGTCTTGTTAGGGTCACAGAGTTGGTGCTAACGAAGCAAAACTCCCCGGGCGCTCATCACGTCAATAAACCCCTCAGTAATGAATGGATCCACCCAGCAAGGAGAGTTAACTCAGTCCTTGTGACTGGGGAGCTAAAAAAAACAAACAGCATATGATTGCATGACGGCAAGTGAGATTCGCCATCATCAGAAAGGTGCAAAGGCGTGATGTCAGGACGACACGGTAGAGGAGGCTTTGTTAAGGCTGCTGTGCTGCAGTCAGAAGATTTACAGAAAGCACCTGAAGAGACCAGGGTGAGACTGACCTCGTTTTCAGTCTCCCCGGAGAAGCAACACGGCTCCAAAAGACTGAAAAAAAGAAAAAGAAAGAAAAAAAAGGCCCACACTGCTGATGAAATGTGAATAGTGATAGTGTAGACTACAAGAGAGACAGGAACGTTTTTCAAAAATCATACAGTGATACAGTGACTACAGCGAAAAGGGACGGAAATTCTGTGAATATAAACGCGGTTTGATTTTTAGAAATCAAAGACAAGCCGGTCTATTCACAACAGACAAACATGTTGCAGCAAGAAAGTTTAGTTTGTGTGTCGGTGTTCAATGCGAGCTCAGTCATTCCTTGGTGACTGAAAACATTAGTGACGTAATGGAAAAGGCTTGTTTTAGACTTGTTTTTTCCCCTGTCTAATTTGATGTCAAACACAAATGGGATTACTTGACTGAACAATAAAAGTAGCAATGACAGCTAGGTTGAGGTGGCCACACGACATGGCTAATATTTCTGTCGTTACAGCTCCGGTTTGACCTGGACGTGTGGAAAAGCCAGTCACCGACTCGACTACCTAGCTATTGATTTGTTGACACCATTTGCTTCTAAGTTGCCGTAACTTCTCAACTTTAGGCACATTCTGGAAGGAAGAATTAATTCAAGAAATAAAGAAATAACTGAGTTTGGTGCACCTATTGGTGAAAACGGAAATTCAGAAGTTTGTGACCTCTGGGGTGACTCAGACATGACTGCATGTGGAAACAGGCAGAAAAGCTCTATGTAAATGACACAACGATGTATCATCTGCACAGCTATTCTATAAAAATGCTGTACTGTGGTTACGCTTGAACCAGTCTGTAATGCCCGTGCAGTTGGGGCGAGTAATGTAGAAAAATATAATAATTTGTGCTTTTGGTTGACAGTTTCACAGGATGGGGGGAAAAAAAAATGAAGGTATGATAAAGATTTATGGAATTTTAACGCCCAGAGGAGGCGACAACATAACAATGTTTTAACCTTGATCCTCAAACGTTTGGTTCTGTGGACCAACGTAGCTATTCAACATTCTAGACCGAGGGAGTAATGTTTTTATAATGGTTAACTTCCCATAACAAAATCTCTCCCATGAGCTCTAAAGAGATGAGAAATATTATACTTGGATCATTTGGAGGCTTATCAGTTTGGTCTAATATGGAAGGCACACTTATTACAAACAGTCATTTTATTTAACTTTGGACAACTTTAATTTGAAATAAACATCAGGTATAATTGACTTTAAAACAAATGCATTTGATCCCTGTTTAGCTGTACCAGGTTTCTGTTTTCTAACATGGGCACTTATGGGACAGAGCCAGGCCAATACCTAAAAAGCTTTAAAAATATCCATATAACTCACATCTGAATGTTTTACTCTGGAGCTGTGCACGCTCTTTCCAAAGCCTCGCATGCTCTATATCCCTCAGTGACCGTTAGTATGACTTATGAGAATTAAAAAGGGCTCAAGATCATCGGATATCGGATACTTCCATGTCAGAGTGCGCTTGGTACAGATTTCTCTCAGCCCTAAGACATCTTGATAATGCCCTCTTAAAGCTTGGTTATATCCCTTGAAGATGGATTTGGCCTGTACCGTTGCCTCAAATGCTGTAGTCGCACACATTAGGATGCAGCTGACATTTGCCCTTCTTAAACGAAACGTCTTCTCAAAGCTGGAAAACCACATTTTTATTTCACTTCTGAGCGGGATACGACATATATGCCACACTGGTTTGAAATGACCCCGAAACCACACGCAGGCTTTGCTTTCTAAGGTCACATGCCAGCGCTAGTGTTATGAGAGGGATCGGGGAGATGAGGCACTAATGGTCAGATTGCTTGCGACATGTTCGCTGCTACTTTGGAGCAGGGGGGGAACAGATGTGCGGGTCAGAGAGGCTGCCGTTTAGTGGGAATGTTGAGAAGCGAATGAGATGCAGAGCAGCGTTGGTGTGTGAGGTAACGTGTTGCTGCAGAATGAGAAGCGGGCCTAAGCCAAAGCAAACAGCCCTCACGGATGATGTCATTACCGAATCAAATGCTGCTAATGAACGTAAACGGGGGAACTAAACGGGGAAAGGGATTCATTCAGGGAGGGACGGGATCAGAGAGAGGACGGGGCGAAAAGACCCCAGAAGAACAGAGCGATACAGAAGGAAATGAAAGAGAAAGAAACAAAGAGAGCCCTCCTCCTCCTCCTCAGTACCAGCCTGCTCTTTCTGAAATGTGGGACCCTGTTGTGTGGAGCTGGCAGCCCCAGAGCCTCAGGTCAGATTACCAAAGCAAACGACAGCGAGGAACTCTCAGTTTGGCGACTGAGGTGAATGACCCAGCTGACAAAAATCGACAATTACAACAGAAAAAAGCTCCCCCGTCTGTTCAAAGAGCGATCTGATTAAAAGCCGAGGCCGGTTTGCAGTCCGCCAGCTGTTTGCTGCGCCCGGAGGGACGGTGAAATACACACGGCAGAGTATCCTCCAAAGCAGTTTCCTATTTGTGCGCGCACACACACACACACTCTGATCACCCAAAACCTGCGAGGCTAGCTGGCACAGCTTTTCAGGCGCATGAGGAGGGGGACTGCTAAGGCAGCAGATGCCAACAAGGCCCCCTGGCATTTGGCGCTCGCCCCCCGGCTCGTTAAATACTGCGAACGAGGTTTCAGCCATTCAGCGGCTGGAGTGAAACATCTCGACGTGTTGGCACACAACTTGGGCCACGGCCGAGGCGGTTTTACAGGACTGGCAAATTGCGAAAGAGGCAGGAGGGCCCTGTGTTACCTCAACAGTCTGAAAAAGAAGACAAGGAAGATAAGATAAGCCCGTATTAGATGTCACTTGACTACCAGCCTACCAGGATACCTCTAAGGATAACTTCTAAAAATAATGGAGTTCAGATTTTTTTTAACTTAATTTGACATTGGGGATGAGTCAGAGCATCTCTTTGTCATTCTCTTTAAACTGAATGCAACAGAGTGCTAGTTGCCAGCTAGACCTGGGCCTTGATGCTGGCAGGGCCCCAGCTCCGGGTCAGGCCAGGCCACCCCTCACACTGCGAGTGTGGCTGAGCCGCAAACGTCAAGCCACCAGCGACAGTGTTGCCCAGCGGTTATTTTTCACCTCACCTCAAGGCTAATACCCAGGCCTGACCCGAGTGAAATAAGCCTTTAATAACTTAATGATCCCATTAAGCGCCCCCCCTTTTTTTTTCCATATCCGACTCGAAAGCCATTGTTTCCCACACGAGAAATCTTTGGCCACTGTGCGCATATACGCCAGGGGTCCGCGCACGACGCGCGCGTCTTGGGGAAAGCCTCTTACGGCTCGGGTCTGAAACTAATGGGGGGAAAAAGGAAAACACCGAGGAACAGAGGCAGGAGATCTCTGGTCTTATAGTGCCACCCGGCCGAGCGCCACCATCCCCATCATCATCCCAACTTCCACACACGCGCGCGCATCAACATGCAGCGCACGCTCCTCCTGCAGCCCGTCGCCTCCGGCGGCGGCGCCCCCCCCCTCCTCCCCCCCCCCCCCCCCCCCCCCTCCATCGCTCACTCACGATCAGCGGGATGGTCCTGTCGTCCCGGCGCATCTCCAGCCGGCCGGGGGCCGCTGCCGCCTTCTGCCCGCGGCCCCTGGCGCGCGTCAGCGAGGCGGAGGAGGCCGGCGCGGACTGGGGCTTGCTGTCCTGCCACAGGTAGTAGAAGGTCCCCAGGATCCAGGCGACGGTGAGGATCGCGATGGCGTTGGCCCGTATCCTGCGCATGGTGAGCCCATACGGAGGGCGGCTCGGGTCCGTCCGCGGCGGAAGGTGTGCAGCCTCTCCACCAACGACCCCCCACCCCCGACCCGGCCGGAGATGGGTCGAACCGCAGAGCAGCGGGCGGGCAAGCTTCTATCTATCCGTGCGCCAACGGGCTCCTCCGGCGGAGGAACTGCCTCTCTGCTGGGATTTGCGCACTGACACAGCCACGGTCCTAGCGCCGAGTCTTATCAACAACCCCCCCCCCCCCCCCCCCCCCCCCCCCC
Organism: Menidia beryllina; assembly: GCA_013363375.1. Taxonomy (NCBI): domain Eukaryota; kingdom Metazoa; phylum Chordata; class Actinopteri; order Atheriniformes; family Atherinopsidae; genus Menidia; species Menidia beryllina. Next base: position 3,773,657 of record JABUIW010000011.1, on the reverse strand, counting down.
CCCCCACCCAGTACACGCGCTACTTTCTCTCCGCCTGCTGTGCGCGCATTCGCATTATTTCTCCATCCAGGAGTCAGAATTAGGAAAGGACGACCGCGCTGCGCCCGGCAGAGCCCGGACGCCGAGTTCTGCGCAGATGAGCTCGGAGGAGGAATAAGGGTGTTGGATTATTAATCCCTTCCTCCAGTTAGATCTCGTTAGCTCACCTTTTGAAATCCATCCGACAATAGCGCCTTTGTGTTTACTATCGCGCGCGCACGCGCGCGTCACAGACGTCGGAGGTGGTTGGAATAATCGCATGCACTTCGCGTCCCCGTCTCTAAAACCCACAAACCCTCCCCGGGTTTCAATCCCCCGTAACATTTGTTGTCGGCCGAGCTAAAAGCAGCGAGGAGGGGAAATAGATAACACCGAACAAATAAGAGATTCTACATCTGTCGCTGGGTCAATCATTTGTTTAATACGTCAGCATATATATATATATATATATATATATATATATATATACATATTTATGTGTGTGTGTGTGTAGCAGTAATCCAGCTGCCTGGCCCACAATATAATCTGCACATTTGCTGCAGTGAATACATTCGTACCGCTTAACTAGTCTCATTATGCATTTTAAAGTACGCATTTAAATGAAGAGCCTCCAGCTCCAACGGACCGAATTAAACCGCTGCAGCAGAATTGATCAGGATGGGGAAAAAAAGAAAAGACTCCACAGCCGCATCAATATTCAGCTCCCACGCTTAATTCTGGATCTGCACAGATGACCTCTGTGACTTCCTCGGTGGACGGATAAATCGGAGGTGCGATGAAAAATAAAAGTCAGAATACATTAGCGTGAGCGTGCAGCCCTCTCTCAAATTCCCCGAGCACATTTAGATGAACGCGTGCACCAGCAGAGACATCAGTGCAGCATAGCAACGCCCGAGAGGCACAACAGAACTGAGGCGGCTGGAATTTCTCATCTTATTCCCCCTCTGCAACACTAAATATACTAAAAAAAACGCTGTTATAGGATGAACTCATCCAACCCCGCCTAACAGCAAACACACAGCATGTGAGGTGTCCTCACAACTGGGAACATGGCCACAGCATCAAGAATCAAAGAATGCCAATTTTTCCTCATCAGAAGCATAAGCGTAAAGAAACATGATCCAGACCCTCACAAATGAAATCATCAGATAATAAATAAAATAAGACCATCTGCAGTTGTGGGTTTTTCATTATTGTGTGTTCAAGCGTGCCTTTTGCTTCTTGGTCGTGTCCGCAAATAACAAGGCTTTCCCCATGAAGGGCTGACATTTTGTAAGGCTTAGTAGGTGTCAAGAGAAAACATTTCTGCCAAGTAAATGTGGTTTATCCCCCCCCAAAATTAGAAACTGTTCAAACTGCTTTGACTGAATCTTTAAACTGACTTGCAGTATTCAGTCCAATGCAAATCTAGTTACTGAAAAAATAACTCTTTGCTTTTCTAGGAGCCTGAACTGTTAAAAAACTGGAAAATCCATTCATTGTATGACAGCCAACAAAGTGCCCTCTATTGTCCGCGAGCTTCTTAATTGTTTAATTTAATAAAAGGGAAAAGTGTTTTTATGTAACTTGGAGGTTGATCTCATTATGCATGAACAGCAATTCCTCCCTCTCTTCCGTCTGAGGTCAGCCTCATATCCAGCCTTGGAATACAGAAAGGAAAGGGCAAAGGGGTCAGAGCCACATCTGGCTCAGGGCTGGAAGAGGTTTGTCTTCATTCGTATTGACAGAGCCGCGCCTCCCGTGGCTTATCTTTGGGGAAGACGGCGACACCCCAAAGCGGAGAGGAAAAGGTCTCATCTACATCAAACTGTGCACGGAGAAAAGCGCACAACGGGGACAGGGAGGTGCTGCCTCAAAACGTTGGGAAAACACAGAAAAATCTCTCTCTCTTTCTGTCTCCGGATCCATCAACGCAGCCGTCCGCTGGCACGGCAATGTCAAGATTAGTGGGCGCCGAGAGGAAACCATGGCTGCACGCGGAGTTTCCAGGAGAGTCTATCTTCCTAATGTCAACAATCCCTCTCCCCATGGAAAGACAAAGCTCTGTATTCCCACAGTGAGGGAAAAAAGTCACGTTACTTAAAAATCATCTCCTTGTGAACAATAAGATGGAAAAACTGATTATTTGTATTTCAATGTCTGTCACAGAAGAAGAAGAAGAAGAAGACAGGGTAATACAGGTTCAGAGTCTTCATGATGACAAAGGGCGCCTAAACGTCTCTGAGAACATACATATTCTATGTATATTCTCTGTAAAAGTGCCGAATGTGTGCTCAGGAGGAAAAGAGGTCAGTTTGCTGGCTGTTATAGGAGTTCTTTATAAAAGCTTTTTCGAGAGGTCTTTCCGTTTACTCAGTGGAAAATCATTTTTTAAAAATTCACTTAGTGAGGTACAACAAAACTTCAGTTGAGCAGTTAAGAGACTCGCCTGAGCCTCCAGTTTTGAAGGAAAACAAGGAATTCACAGCTTGTAAAACAGTCAAATACAAGAGGAAAACAAAGGTGAAGAATCATGTGTAAACACCAACATGCTTGGCCTGGAATACATTGTTAGTAAATCCCCGATTTTGTGTGTTGCAATATCACAATCCCTTAAAACTGTAAATATGAAGTCTTCAGTGAGTGTTTCCAGCTGGGCTTGTCGTGGGTGAAGCCGAGTGTGCGGTGTTTCTACTTAAAACGAGTCCTCTGAGTTGGATCACCATGATGCAATGATGCTAACACCGGCCAACACATTAACAGACGGCCATTTTGGCTAAAGAGACATCACAATAGCAATAGTAGATCAACAGGTCTGAGCTTTTAGAAGCACCACAAATGTCGCTCACAAAGTGTCTGATATTCCATAAAGCAGCATTAGACACATTCAACAACTGCGGAAAAGTGAGCACTATGATTGAGGTGCACCAAAATAAGAAAAAAGTTGGATTACCAAAGTCAAGCAACACTGAAAGAGAGGTTATGCCATGAATTTTCACAGACAACATGGTGGACAGAGTATTTGTTCTGCAGCTGTGCGGATGAAGAACAGCTTTTCTGTTTGTCCTCTCAGGCACACAAAGGCCAGAAAATATGAAAAAGAGAGCAGAAACAGTCGCACAACGAAGGGCTTATCTGCTCGTAAACTTTTCTGGACTGAGTGGGGGCATGCAAACACTCTACTGCATACTTTAGCAAAAAAAAAGAAAAGAAAAGAAGAATGTGTACGAGATGAAGACTTTCTGTTGTCATCGTAACCTCTGACCTCTCGCTGCGTGAGTGGGTCAGAGGGAGAGAGCGTCGTTGCGTTGTTAATCCAACTAGATGGCATGAAAGTGCTTGTTTTAGCATATGCATGCATCGAATCAAGTTTGAGAATCCATATGTATGTTGGAGGTTATTTCCCCTGAAGTGGCGAGGATTGAAAAAATAAAAAAAGAAGCCGTGTCTTTGTTACTAAAGAGGCTTTCACAGACCGTCGACAACCATTTAGTTCCGGGAGAATCACCGCTGGTATTTGGAACAACCGTGCCAAAACGGTGGATCCGCTGAGCGAAGACAAACAACGCAAAAACACAACCCCCGGCAACACAAAGATCCAGAGAAGTCTCAGGACTGCATGCGTGGCTGCTCACGCTCGCGCGAGCCTATCGAAATCCTATCGGAAAGCAGCAAAGACACTGCAGATTCCACAATGTGCTCTAAAGGTGTGCTCTGAGAAGCCCAACTTCTGCAAAAGCACATTACCAGCTCCGATCCTGTAGCATCTCTGAACTTGATCCAGTCTAAGCATCTGTACTGTGCGTTACAGGAGGAGCTGCAGTGGGACTTTTTTTGTCTTTTGAATGTGCAATGTTTGCTGGGATAATTGTATCTACTTTGTCTTAAAGTTATTCCGTGGGGAAAAAAAACCCAATGCAGTCAGTGATGTGTATCATATTATACGGTGCAAGTCCTATAATTAAGAATTTACGGCTTGTGGATTTGAGAGAGGATGCCGGTGTCTGTTGCTTGGCTGCTCCGAGCCCCAGATTCAAAATTCTTGAGCGTGACATTTCAGGAAACAGGGTATGATCAATATCTTTTACTTTCCTGTGTATCGGTTCTCGCGCGTGCTCGACAGCTGTGAAGCGTTCCAGATGTTATCTGAGGGAGATCCGAGACTGTTCGCATCTCGGAATTCTGTTTTTATCTGTGATTTAATCTATGTTTCACTGCAAGCGTAAAATTCTCCAAGGAGTCACTTGTTAGAAATATCAGACCAAGAATATGTAGCCGTTTACTCAAATACTTTTTATCAAAAATATGTTTGGCTGGGGAGGCAAGTTCATCCAAAACTCATCTTCTAATTTAACTCATAGCTTTGGTTTAAGGCCCAGCCCTAAAAATGATAAAGACTGGAAAGAAAGGCAAAGAGTATGGCAAAGAGATGGCAGCCTCTGACTTAATTTAAGCAGAACAATACGACTTGATTTTAGAAACGTACCTTGGCAAAAAAATAAATGCTTTTATGATCGCAAGGTAACAAACTGTCCAAAGAAAACGGTTACAGTCTGGAGGACAGATCTTATATTTGAGATGAAAACAGTGAGCAGAAGCTACAAAAGAGGAAGGACAAAAAAATCCAATGTTCCTTTTGGGTATGGAAAATGGATGGACTGATAAATGAATGGAGGATTTGAAACATCAGTGATCATTAAAGTTGAGCTTTGTTTGTGTTTGGAAGCCAAATATAATGAATAAATTGCTGAAATGGCAATTAGTGTTCATCGGGGGGGCATTATGATGTCTGCCTTGAGCCATTAGAGAGAATTCAATTAAAAGAATGCAATTCGATTGGCCAGAAACCTCTTTTTTTTTCTTGGCTTTCTCAGCCATCTGTTTGTCCTGAAGGGAGTCGGGGAGTCTCCGCTGGGCTTCTTGGAGAACACTTTTATTCAACATTATTTAGGCTGTCCTCACCCTTCACCGGCAACCCATTAAACCGGCAGATCACAGGAAGAGGTTCCAAAAAATTAATTAAGCTTCCACATTGAGGGATTTTATTTATAACAGTGGACTTTTGGATCAGATAAAACTTCAGCTAATAATTTGGGAGCAGGAGTGATATTACCCACCCTGCCCCCCACCCCCCCAGGGCAGTAAGTCCAAACTTTTGTGTCTGACGCACAAAAGTTTGGACTCATCAGATGATCCTGCGGCAGCTTTTCTTCAAAACGTTCTTTCCTTTGAAGTTTGGAGATAAAGTAGTTTAGATCGGAGGTTGTTTTTTTTTCCAAAAAAAGAAAATTCAAAGAGATTTAGTCTATTGGAGAGGCTGCTGCTGGCTTTATGGAAAAGGATATGCAAGGGTTTTAGCACAGTGAAGCAAAAGATGATTTAGCTTGACAAAGTAATCTTCCCTTACTGTGGATTCACTCCCTGTTTTGCAAGAGATTTTTAATCACATCTTAAGTGAACACTTCAGGGAGCTTGTGCAATTTTCTTGGGATTTTAAAGGATTTACTTGTCTAGACTCATCTATAGCAGCATACAAACACATTGAGAAAAACTTCAAAGGGTCTAAGAACGAGCCCGGTGTCAATCCTGCATTCTTTTCCAGTCGCGACTGAGTCAGAAGCGCAGCCGCCTCAACAGGTCCTTTTTGTGTAGCCGGAATTCTTTCTGTAAGTTACCATACCAGCTGCCACTGTTTTCTCAATCGGTCACCCGGCGATAACTGCCCCTCTCCACACGTGACGGAACAAAAGCAGCATCTGCGGTTTCTTTCAAGCACATCATACCAGACGGGCGGAGCTCCGGGATACTGACCCTTCAGGGCGGGACGGGACAGGACAGCGGCCATGTGCTGCACACAGGTGTCGGGAGCCCTCTTCCTCTTTCCACTGCTGGAGGGGGGCCGACAGGCCTAACCTGGAGCCGCCAAAAACGTGCTGTCAAAGAAAGAAGAAGGAGGAGGAATATGCTGGATGTGGAGGCAAGAAAACAAGATGGTTACGCACACGTTAAACACATCCTTCCATTTTTTTGGACTTCATGGATGAGGACATGATCACTTTACATTTATATCAGATTTTTAAATCAGTTCACTACAACACTAGGGATAAAAACAGCATGTGGAACATTACACTGCGTCATTATTTGATAAAAAGGAAGTCAACCAATAGGCAGCACTAATAGATCAGTGGGATTGGTGTTAGAGTTCAGCTTGAGAAAGAGTGGAAAAGCACAGCGTTGGAGCGGACTGCAGCCGGGAGCCTCCTCTATCTAAGAAAAACAGGGCGGCACGGCTTTAGTTTGCCAGCGGTGGGACGTTTCCGTTTCACTGCTCCAGCTGAGAGGACTAAAAAAAAGCTGATTTTCCCCAATCTGATTAAATTGTTCCGGGACATGTCCGACTCGCTTTTACTGCCATTGGTGTTGCGAGTCTGTGGCTGTGTGGGACACAGCTGGAAGATTTAGGCAATAATGCCAGCACACGGGTCCCCGAACTGTGACAGGCAGCGGAGAGTCGTTTTTTTTTAGGGGGAAAATGGAGGGGGGGGGGATTAAACTAAGACTTTCCAGTCATCACTGCTGAACATAGGTATTTCTCAGTTCCATGACTGTTAAGGCAATGAAATAGAGTTTTTTATTCTTTCTGTGCACAGCTGGCTTACTTTAGACTGGGTATTAACCAGGCATCCTGTGTTCTGTAAGTATTGTATCTCTTTAAATAATTCAGACACAGCAGAATATATAAAATTAGAGGTACTGTGACAATGTTTGTATGAAAGGATGAAAGAGACGTACATCTTTAAGATCTCGGATAAAAGAAGATTAAAAGTGCCATTGAAAAGTAGGTAGGATCTCTGCCGGCTGTGCAGTGTAAAAGCAAAGGTGGGTCGGTTTAAAGTGGGCAAACTCCTGCCTGCCAGGCCGCCTCCATCTGAAAGATCTTTTCCATTTCCACATTGGCACACCATTCCGAGGCATTACAGCAGCCCAGTGCAGTTAAAAACTCAGACAGTCACAAAGAGAGCCACAATAACTTGCACAAGTCTGAATAATTCAGTGGTTCTCTCTGGCTTACGACACTGATTTTTCATGGTCTCTTAGAACTATCACACGGATATGTTGGAGCCCATCCCCCCTCTTTTCTCATGTGCTACAGGGGTATGTTTAACAGCCAAACATATTGTGCTGGTCTTGGCCATGTTCTAAGGCCTGATTCTGTTTTTCTGCCCTGAGAGAGGAGCCATTTGAATCCAGTGGAGACCCTGATGTAGAAAGCAGTTGGCGTGAGTCACTGTGAGGGCGTGAGACTCGCTGTGTTTCTGAGCTGTCAGGCTGTTGCGATTCTGTTCCTCCAGCTGGCTCAGCTCAGAGTAAAAAAGCCCATTTGCAGGACAAGTCATGGTTTAGGTATTCTTTGGTGTATCAGCAAGAATATGAGCTGATGTGGGAAAGGACTGGGTCAGAACAGATGAGATGGAGGACTGCTCTTCTGTATGGAAACAGAAGGAATGTGTATGATGTTACCTTTAAAGAAGGATAAAAAGAAGAAGAAAAAGATAAATGATTTCAGATTGGTTTCCTAACTGGCTTGGAATTCAATATAGAAAGACCTGTTATTCATTTAAAATGAGACAGAGGGAGTAAAGAAGTCCAATTCAGCTCATGGATCAATGTCAAGTTTTCTGTACAAGCCTTTTGTTTTGCTTAGCTCAGCAACTGTCGTTAAAAAAAAAAAAAGAATTGGGCTCATTTGGAATTCAATAAATAGAAATTTGATTGTGATATTATATGATTAGTATTACAATGAATTGGACTCTAACTCTTCTGTATCCTTTAATAGCGATAACATTTTCTGAGTCAGATCAGTTCTTTCACAGAGTTAGGAAGGCCATACCATAGCCCTTTATTGTGTGAGAAGTCCTCTGCGTTTTTAAAGGAGTAATTCTAGAGCGTGGTCTTTTAAAAATCTCCTTACCCTGTCATCTCTTTTTCTCCCCGCCTTAAAGACCAGCCAACCTTTAGATAGAACTCATCACGAATTCATAATGACATCCAAGATTGACTGGATCAGCCAGCATTTGCAGTTAAAAAACTAATTAAAAAAAACACAACAAAAAATACACACCTGCCCCCAACTGTGGGAAGAGTTTAGCTTGTCCAGGTTTGAAGCACCATCTCCATGTCCACTCTGGATAAGAAGCCTTACACCTCTGGCCCTAAGAGTTTCGGGCTCCTGGAGCTCCTGAATGGTCATCAGGGCGTCCACACCAGGAAAAAGTCTCACACCAGACGGGTGTGCAAGATGAGTTCTAGACTGCCCCGACAGTCTGGGATGTCACTAGGGTATTCACACCCAAGTATCACCTTACCTGAGATGGAAGAGGCCACTGAAGGTGTGCCACTGGAGGAAGGCCACAGATCTATGACCAGTGTGGGAAGCGTGTTGAAGCCTCTTCAGATCATCTACCTTTAGGAGAGTATAATTCAGTTTCCTAAATAAACAGTGTTGCCGTTACACATTGATTTTAAAGCGACTTGCCTTTTTATCTGTAAACCAAAGCTGGGCCGAAAGTCTGTAAAGAGTGAGGAGCAACAATGTCCTCACCACAAACGGCAGCTTAGTACATCAGCGTGCTACCTTGCTAAAAATGAAAGTGACACACAATTAAAAGAGGCTGTGCTTTGTTAACACGAGCATCTTCTGCTGCGACGCTAATCCGCACAGGCTCTACAAACACAGAACTCCCCATTTTATGATTACATTGTGAAGATGAAAGAGCTGTTCACACACGTGCTTAGTGTTTCAGAACCAGAGGGATGTCGGTAAGGAAGCCACACACACTCACTAACCTCTTGAATCTCTGCGTCTGAGCTCTGTCTAAAAATATCCTGATCGCACAGATTTCATCCTTGACACATTGCACGGTTTCGCTTGTCAAACAGCCCTCCACACTGTCGCTAAATAGCCAGTTTGAAAAAAAAAAATCACTCGCACCTGACGAAAAACACCTGATAACTTGATTATTTTTGTCGCACAGATGTGGGATTTCTGCTTCTAATCTTTTCTACAGCTGCAATTTCAGTGTTCTCCCTCAGAAAGGGTATGTTAATTTAGAAAACTAAACAAAAAACCCCAAAATGTGTTTGATTTGAAGGCAATTAGACACTCCGTTGGTTTATTTTTAATGTGGTGTGACCAGTCGCATACAGTGGCTACAAGATGATTCCGTTTGTGAGACATCACCACGATCGGGGGGGCATTAATCAGTCAATCAGCTTTTTATTTTCATTGATTATTCATTTTATCCACAAATAAGTTAAAAAACAAAAGCAAAACTCTGAAGACCTTTTTGCTACTTATGTTTAACCAGTCAGCCAAAACATAAAGAAGTCGTGTACAACAAAAAACGAAATCCTTCAAATTCGGAGCGACCTGCATATTTTAACCCACTCGAAAAATGACCGATACGATAATCACTTATCGAGTCAGCTGCCGGATAACCTTTCTGCCAAATAATTCAATAAGCTTTGCCGAAAAAACTGTAAAGTGAATCAGTCTCATTCGGTTTTTAAAGTACCATTGACAAGAGATGCAGCAACTTAAAATAAAAACAAAACAAAAAAGAAAAACATGTTTTCCACTTCATGAAGAAGACACTTTGAAAATGCGTTTCAAAGGTTGATGAAGGCAGGTAACAGTAAAATGGCCATGGTTGTCCTCCAGCTCACTCTCAAGCCCTTCCATGTGTTGAAGTATCCTTGGGCGTGACATTAAACCCCCCCGAACAGCCGCCTATATGCACATCAATACGAAAAAAGCTGCATATATAGAGTGCAAATACACTGTACAGCAAACACCGAGTGTTTGTGGGAATGAGTGAAGGGGAGGGACGACTCACTACACAGCGATTTGTGGAACCTGCTGTGGATAAGTCTAAGGGAACGCTACGGAGGCACGGGCTGTTCCGTGCCTGAAGCAGTCTTGAGCGGGAACGCGGCCGTGAATAATCTCGGCTTGGAGGGAGTTGCGTCAGCTGTAAACAGAAAACATGCTTTAGGACAAAACTGTGCGGCGCGGTCTCGTTCGGACGAGAGGGCGGTGAGACGCATCCCGTCTTCACAGTGAGTACAATCTTCAGAGTCGCAGAAGGCATTTTAAATTATCCTCCTGCAGAGTCGGGATGGCACATCAAGCAGTGGTTAAAGGCCAATGCAGTGTTTAAGGACGAAAGGGAAACAGAGCCGGAAAAAACAAAAAAAACGAAAGAAGCCATCCAGGTGAGAGTGAGCGTTAAACATGGCCGACCCGCGCTCGTTTTCCTCTGACGTGCTGCGTACTGTAAGGCAGGAATACGCTCTGCGGCGTTACAGGGGGCGCCCGCTTCTTTTCAGTCTCGCCGAACGCGCTCGGCCGCTCCCGAAGAAATCATCAGGCCTTGCCGTCGCGCGGCGTGGCATCCCGTTCTGCTCTCGTGCGCAGAGCATCGGCAAAGACAAAGTTGGAAATTTCACCTCTCAGCGGCGCTGCGAGGCGCTTCGGGGGACACGAGCTCTCCTTTCCCAGAGCCGCCGGCCTTCACCTTGGGCTCCTGCTACAAAGGTGTCCTGTTTCTGAAGTCCATGGGGAAGGGGAAGCAAATTATATAGCGGAGGTTGGAGAAAAATTCTACTGCTCGGTGGGGCAGACGCTCCGATCTTTGCAGCAGAAATAGTGCACCACCACGCCGTTGGGGTACCTGGCAAACGCACTGAGAAAGAAAATAATCCCATGTTAGAGAAGTTTGGTCTTTATGACAACACACCTACTTTATGTGCATTAGTCACTGTCTAAAGGGTGGAAATACGTACTTTTAATAAACAGGGAGGACTCTTATTTATTCATAAAAAACAAGTAGTTATTTTTATACCTTAGAAAAAAAAAAGAAAAGAGCAATAAGGTTACCTGTTTCCTATTTTCTTCTTACAAACTCTGCAGGTCTTCTCTTCTGTAATGACGCATTTGACCTGCTGGTGGAAGATTCTTTCCTCCTGCACCTGAAAACATTAAGAGCAAAATCTTTTCTCTCCTGATTCCAACAAAAACCTTCAAACACTCCATCATTAGCACATGGAAGACTGCCATGCCGCATTAACTGAATATGCCTGGCATGAATTTAACTGCTGCTTCTGTTCTCCAAATTCACCAAGAAAGTGTGGATTTTTTATAAAAACATAATGAAATAGCGGTTGAAATCTGATTGTTAACAATGTCAGAAATCTAAGGTATCGAAATAGTTCCCACTTCTACATTTCTGAGTTTAAAAAAAGAAAAAAGGCTGTATTCCACTGGTGCAGTTTTGAGCAGGACACTAAGCAGTACGTAAAGTTGAAGAACTCAAGTTCTACTTACTAACTTACAAAGTTTAATTGCAAATCACCTTCAGAAAACACTTCAATAACAATTGAATGTGGAGAAATCCTCCAGAACTCACTCTGAGGAACTCAGCCTGCAGCAGACTCTTCAGCACCTGGTTGCAGCGTTTCTTCTGTGCCTTCTCCTCCAGAACGCTCTCCAGGAATACTCGGATCTCTCTGATCTGAGTGTTTGCTGGGAGCAGATTGATAGCCTGGGAAAGAAACAGTGGAGCATTCTCTGTTCAGAAAGAGCTGTACAGAATATTGGTCAATGGTTCAATTCCAAGCAAAACCTTTTAGTATACCACAGTTTTGTGGAAGTTTCGAACAAAAGTGGCAATTGACAAACATCTACTGTATTTCAAATAACAAATCAGGAAGAACTCCTAAAAAAAAAAAAGTAAATCTGTTTGAAAGCTTCCATACTGGAATCTTTTATCATCCCACTGAAAACATTTTTTTTCTGTGATAGTCTTTTCTTAAATGCCAAATGTCAATCAATCTCTTTCCAATCCAACCTAAACAAGGGAAGCTGACCTGATTGTAAAGAATGTGTAAAGAAAATAAAGTATAAGAATTTGATGTAAACTCAAACAATGGAAGGAAGGTAGTGCTGATATTCTGAATGGCTATTAACCCATGCAGTCTTCATTGTATATATATATTAAAAAAAACATTTATCAAAAAGATTTTAAAAGCTACAAATGTTCGTTTGTACATAAAAGCTGTGTAGTCCACATTTCCCATCAGAACATTTATGTATGAGTCACTTCGGTTAAAAAGGGCTAATAGTTGCTGCCTACCTTGGTGGTGTTGAGCTTGCTGTGGTGAAGCTCCAGGACCTGCAGGGCTGCCTGGAGGTTGGCCTGAGGCTCTGAAAGCTCCATCTTGATGGGCCCCAGGCAGTGGGCGTCAGGAGGTGATAGGTACATTCTCAGCAGAGACAGATAAACCTAAGAGGGGCACAAATACACTTGTTTGTTCTGCCCCACCTTCAGATATGCATCTTTTTACACGGGCTGAGCGGGACCTAAGAGCCGACAGTGAATGATACTCACGTCTTTGTTTCCTTCAACCACGCTGTTGTAATGCCGGTGACAGTATCTGCACACAGAGGGCAGGAAACAGCAGCAAATAAGAAAAACCTCTGTTTGATTTGCTGACTAACATAACCACAGAAGGCAATCATAAAGGAGGAATCTAAACATCTATTTTTATTTGTGGGTGGAAAATGGATGCCATTCAATGGCCCCGATGTGAAGTTTTTAGACAGTTTTAGAGTCTGAAATCTATACTTTTATTCTAAAAAAGCCGGTGGTTGGTGTCTAAATCGGCTGAACAGGGTTCTGTGCTGTTGGAAGGAGTACTCACTCTTCAGCCATGCGAGTGTCTTTCAGAACGTGCACATAAATAAAGAGCGCCTGCTCATGTTTGCCCATTCGGCCAAGAAGCAGAGCCCGTTCCTCCAGCAAACCTTGATAAACAGAAAGGCAGGAAACAAGGCCAGAGAATCAAGCTGTGTCCTGAGGGCCAAACCATGTGTTCATCATTCCACTTTATAAATCTCTCTAAGGGGTTTGATGCACAGAAATTCTTCCATACATACAGAGTAACTGCTTCGGACACAAGAAATACATAGTACAGAGTACCGATGTGAACCTACACTCTTGTAAATATATTTTTGTAATTTCCATTTGGATGATTAAAGCATTACTTCAATCAATGTAATATCCATAATATAACTCCTGATGCGATGGATACAGCTAAATGTAGTACTGACATTCATAAACAGGAGTTTCCTTATGGGATCCTCATCCATTCTCAACCTGCTATAATATCAACAGACATTTCCTGACCTAACTTTTTTATTTCTTTATCTGCTGCCTTTGCATATAACCCAGAAATTCCTTCCTTTGTATTTCCAGCTGTGAAATCAGGATTCCAGCTCAAGACCTCCAGCTGTGAAGCGCGTGTATGAACAACAACCGAGGAGAAATGTCTGGACCGAACTGTGAGCGCATTCTCTGGAGAGTCTCAATAATTCATATATCAAAGAATGAAGATTTATCCCTTACCATCAAAGGGGAAGTCACTGATGAGTCTTGAAGGTTCATAGCTGGTAGAAATATCGAGAAAAGACAGCAGCTTGTTCCTGAATTCGCCCAGCTCGCCTTTTTCCTGCCCTGCGGAAACAGCTGGGACCCCTGCGGCAACATAGCATTATTCGATTATCCATGAGCAAAAAGTTTGAGCTAAGCTGAAAAACTCTTGTCCCCTTTTCCTGCGAGTGAAAACTAGCTGTTCTTACGTGGTTTTAAACAAAGCAAATGAAAACTTTAGAGATCAACGGTCAACTTGCCAAGCAAATTGAAGAGTTTCTGAGGACTCAAAAAAGGACTCATCTAACTTAAAAAAGAATGTTGACAAAATGAACTGAAAGCAGCAATGATCTCTTAGACACGGCATCTCACATCTATTTAAAAAGCAACATACAAACATTGAAATACATCAGATTTCCGTTTATAACTGAATACATAAACTTGCATCTAAAAAAATTCTGATCTCCAAGAGCAGCAGGATATGCGTATTTGGGCTATTCTATTAGTTACAATATTTCATTTAACCACATACTTAGGAGTAAAATTTTATTCTATTTTATTTACAGACTCATTTTGAACCAAATGCAAAAATGAACTAACGTATAACATTTTCAGGTAATATTTGTAAAGAGAAAAAAGTTTTTTTTTCTAAACAAGGTTGAGGTGATCCTCAGTTCTTACACCTCTGAATGTTAAAAATAATGCAATTTCTATAATTGGATTGAGAATCCCTCATGGTATTTCAATTTGTTTTAAATCAATTAAAAATGAGCTCCTGTAAAATTTCAGAAGATACTGTCAACTGGAATTTCCTCTTTGCTCGTACCTTCAGGCAATGAGTTGAGGTACTGTTTCATGAGGCCTTGGACCCTGCTCAGGTAGAGCTGGATTAAGACATTGTGGAACTCCGGCCCCTTCTCGTCCCATACATAAATGATGTGCTCCAAATATGGGATGGCGAGCTCCTCGAAGCCTTCCCTCAGGAACTGCAGCACTTTGTCTCGGGGCAAAGTCTCCACCTCGGTAAGGTCTTCGGTAAATATCTGGAAAGGAGGGGAAGTATTCATAGCAACATTTATTAATTCCGAACCTGCTGCTTGTTGTTAGTTTGGTATTGGGTTATGAGATTTAAATAAAACTCTGCATGAGCTTCTCTCTGGTAATATAATAAAATAATGATTTCTAAAAAAAAGTCCTACAGGCATGGGAGACAATTAAGAGTAAATTCCCTTGAGTGACAATTTGTCTAGACATGTGTGCCCACCTTTAGGCCATCCTCAGGACAGATCTTCAGCACCCAGGGTGAAAACTCAAAGATTATTCCCAGGTTCTCCAACCCTGTTGGTATTATGAAGGTCAGATAGTTAAGACAATTTAACTTGCACGGAAAGAGCCAAGAAAAACAACTGCATTCCAAAAAATAGCTTTGTGGGGATCAATTGAGAGGTAATAATGAGAAAGATGTCAATAAGAAGCAGGTTTTTTAACATAAAGACAGGCAAAGGATCTCTAGTTTGTCAAGCAGCACATAATGAAAGTTATCGGTTGTTGGTGCAACCACATGAGAACGGGATAATTCCTGGAGAGAGTTTTAAGCTGTGCAGCACATTGTGGGCTCTGAGGCATCTAGGTAAAGCTTTGTTGGCTGTGTTCCTCATAGCTCCAGGATGTACCTGCACTAGTGATGTGAGGAAGAATTTTAGCAGATGTTTGTGGTAATTCCTGAAAATAAGCCCTCAAATCTAATCAGCACCAGACCACACATCCTGTGACATACAAAGGTTTGCTCAGAGCCTTTTTCCTGGTACTTACCCAGTCTTTGGAGGTACTGCACTGTTCGCTCATGGCCCTTCAGGGGAGAGTTGGCCTTGGTGGACTGGTCCAACAGCACCTGTAGAGCTGCGAGAGAGAGGGAGAGAAAACAAACAAACATGATGGGGAGAAGATGAGCAAGAGCAAGCGCGAGATTATCGGCGCTGGAAAGCAACAGGATCTTGTGTCCTCTGGTGTGCACTGCGCTGCATAATTTCCCATCAACAGAAACTGAATGAAGCACTGCGCGCTGTAATTGGTGGAACAGCTGGTTCGAGTTGGCAGATGGAGGCAGACGCCATCAGCGCGACACCCCGAGACCAAATCGCAGCGGGCCAATTAAACCCGGCCGCGCTCACAGCGGGAACAGCACAGGATGAGCCGAAACGGGAAAAAACCCATCAAGAACATCAAGACAGCTCTAACTTACGAGGATGATGAATTTACTTCTGCGGGAAACCTTCTTAAAGGCAAACTGTGAAGCCTCATAGAGTTGAGTCACCAGAGGCTGTTGTATTTTACTTATGAAGAACCAAAAAGACCTGATCCACTCTGGGACAAACTAAAAACAGAACTTTCACTTTGGTTTATTGTCATTTGTTTGACTATCATGCTGATTTTGTCAAATTCAGATGGATGATATTGAAAATTATTCTTCCAAATGAGGCGCTGATTTATTTTGTGCTGAATTAGATTCACTGGCTGAACATGGACTCTAATACAGCACCATTTTAAAAGTAAGATTTACAGAAGTGACTTAAAAATACCAGAAAATGAATAAATCATTAATCAGGATCTGACTTATCTGATCTGTTACATGTACAACAGGCCATTGTTCAAAAAAGTATTGAATAGTCCTTCAAAACCATCCTGGGTTTTTTACTCTTTGTAACAAATGGAGTGAAATTTATTGACCAACACATGTACAGCGATTTTTTACAGCACATTAAGTAAAAAAAAACACACAAGTCAAACCATAAAATAGTGATCTATAAGCCACTGTAGATTTTTCTCTTTTTAGGCAGAGGTAAAATAACTGATGATATTGGATTTATTAGGTTGGAAGGGTTGTTTCTGTGGTCAATAACCAATTCAGTCATCCACACTAAACGTGGGGAGATCTTTTCTATAATTGCACAACTCACTGTGCACTTAGATTTCTGTCTTAAAGCTCCTTGTTAATTCACATTAGTGAGCAAAAAAAGGGCGGTACGTATATTTTTCGATCTGACTATTATCTCCCTTTAATTACTTGTGCATCTTTGCAGGCTTATCGAAAAGGCAACAACAATTGGTCCCCACTTAATTCATAAACAACAGATTTCTTTAATGGATGACTTCTTGTAGTGAAACTGATCACTTTGCTGGTTTCTTTCAGAATTGTGAGACTGGTTTAAGCACTTAATATTACCATCATTTAGTATATATTCAGCAGCAGTCAGACTCTCACCTTTCTGGTGTAGGCCCTTCTTTTCATATAGAATGATGAGCTCGCTGTACTTGTGAGCTTTCTTCAGGACGTACTCGCTTTCCTCGATGTGGCAGTGGTTGTTCTCCAGGCGAAGGAGAGGGGAAACCAGGGCCACATTGGTCTGAGTGAGGGGAATACAAAAGCAGGTTACACAACACGGAGAACGTACAATTAAAAACACTAGTCCGAGGGTTTCATCCAAAACAAACGGCTGGGAAAAGCTCATTACTCGTTTTGGTTTCATGTTGTTTGAATGGTGCAGAGTCTTGATTATAAAAGCACACCATTTTGCTACTACTCTTTGTTTACCCCTCTGGTGTGATGAGGGGCTGCTGTGGGTGCTCCTCTAATTACACAGCACTTACCTAAGAGAGAGACACCTGGTGGCATTGTCCTGGATGTGCATACCAGCATGAACTCATTTATTTCAAGGGGGGGAGGGACTGAATGGTGGGATAAATTTTAGAAGCACAAAGAGCCAAAGCAATATGTAGAGAACCCTTAATGGGAACTCACCCCTCATGCCATTTGTCTATAAATAAATGCTGACAAACAGATGTTGCTGGTAAATTGAAAGTTGCTATGTCTGGCAGGTATAAAATATGTCGTCACAGAAGTGCAGCAATCACACATTGGTGATGGTGGAGCCAAAGCTGCTTCAAACTCTTGTTATTTCAAACTCTAAAAGGAGATATGTTGATCTTACACAACTAGACATGTCGCATGCAATTTATCATGAGTCAAAGCTAGCGAGACGACTGTTGCCTTACGTGCAGGTAGCATTTCAGCAGGGTGGTGTCAATAATCTGTAGGAGTTTTTTGCGGCTTTTGATGGTGGGTGTTCCCTCCATGAGCGGAGACGTTGTGGAGGGGTCCGAGTCATTTAGCTGCTTAACTAAGTGGCTGCGTTTCTATGAAGGTATAAAAGAAGATCATATTAGATCAATTGCATGTTTGCTTTGATTTTAGAACGTTTTTGTTAGATTATGTAAAAAAACATAATTTTTCCAAACTGGATTCCATCGCAAAGATTTTACATCTATATATATACTGTATATAAATAGATAAAACATACATGGGTAAGGTAATCGATAAGCGCGAGATGAGCTCTCTCCAGCTCAGCCCCAGACAGGGTAGGCAGAGGGTTGGGGTAATGCAGTTGTTTGCGGTAGTCCGACGGAAGCAGGTCTGGGTAGAGTCCAATCACATGTGTGGGATCTGCCAAACGCAGAACATACAAATACAGAAACAAGATGTGACATCATCACATGTGCTTATCATATGTGGGTTAATGCTCTAATCGCACCAATCGTCCTAAAAAGAAAACAAAATAGCCTTAGCAAGTATAAAAACAATAGGTGATCATTAACCACAGTGGGATGAAATGGGTACATTTTATGAAATATTCCTTAAAATGAAGACCTTAGAAACTCTGGGTACTCTTTGTTGGGTTGCACTACATTGTGTACAGACGCAGTTTGACGCATTTCCCACCTGTGCCAAGTTTGGCAAACACCTGCATGGAGTCATCGAATCTCTTCTGGCAGAACAGATTGAAGGCGTAGAGATTCTGGATGTGATGTATCTGCTGCTTTTTATCACCGTCTGAATCATCCTTCATCTTCTGACAGGAAAATAAACAAAGCAAAAACAAAACAAAAAAACACAGCCGCAGTCAATTAGAAAAAAAAAAACAACAAGATATCACACCGCAGAAAAACATTGGATTCACTCATCAGAAATCTGGAACCGCTCTTTTTTAGCCTGGGAGAATCCCCACGGAGAGCACAATTGCCACAAACAATCACTGTAAAATGTGCAGCCAAAAGCATTTACTGTTTCCATGTACGGCTCCTAATCAAGATAAGTGGTTCTTTAGGAAGGTTCCATGCTCTCAGGTAAAGCAAGATCAGGATTTATTAGTAAAATAAGATGGTTGTGCTGCTTACCGCCAGCTGAAGAGCCAGCTCAAACTGCTTATCCTGGAGGAGCTGTCGGATCTGGCTGGCTATTGAAACAGGTACCAGGCGCCACACAAAGTGGTTGCTGGCTACATACACAACATTTGGCCTGTGAAGGCCGAGAAAAGAAAAAAAAACAAAAAGAGCAAGATCATAGATAATGGAAGTCTTTACGTGTCTTAGGATGGATCGATACTATCAGCATTTTTAATAACAGAAATGGTGAGATCAATGATAACCTTCAAGGGGAAGTTGTTTAAATAAACTAAAGCCAGAGCATAAAACAGGTCAGCGTACAAGAAAAAATACAAATAAAACAGAAGTAATCTTTAGACTAAACTTAATGAAGCAGAAACATAGACATCTACATATAAACTAATTAGCTGCTGTTACTCCCTAAAAAGCAGCTGTCGGGCAAATTACTGGCCGATTTCAATTTTCTCACGGTTGCATAATCAGACACCTGTTACCACGCAGACGAGTGCTCATTAAGCTGATAAAACAAAACACAACGCACCCTGCCGAGGTGATGAAGCGTGGTCTCTGCAGCTCCACGCTCTGCACCAGCAGCCTTGGCTCAAAGGTCCGGATCTCCACATACCGAGGGAGCACTGCGATGATGTAGGGAGGCTGGTGCTCTGGGTAGGAAATGCACTGTGTGAGTAACAGAAATCTGTGGTGCTTAGAACACAGAAATCCAGCCATCTAGCAGAATCAGAGACTTAAAAGAGCTGACTTCAGGTTCAGGTTATGGCTGTCAGATCCAACAGCCAGTGATTTCTCCATCTGAGGCCCGTTCGCTGAGTATAAACATTCAGATCTACCTGTGCTTTAATGAAATGGGCCTGTTGACATATTCATATATCCACCAGCATTGTATTACCGCTTAACAAGATGTCTGGGGTACTTTTGGCCGAGTAACCTAAAGGTATCCTGGCAATGTCAAGCCTTTTTACAGTACAGGCCACAGCTCTCGTCCTTTGGTGCCACAACGCTGCTATGTCGAGCATAGCAAAAAGAGGAAATTGCAAATTGTATGAAACCGATGCTGGAAGGCTTCATTTCCTCTTTATACAGCACACTTCTGCATGGCAATGAACACAGAGACAGGGAGCCTCTAACATAACCCAGATCACCTGCGACACTGTTGCCACAAAGTCTCTCGGTGAAGCAGACCTGTACTGTCTTTGTCATGAGTGTGAAGATAAAAAAATCATTACAACAACAAAAAAAGATCTAAGCTGAGTTTTATCCTCCGATATCTTGGAAACTGTTCAGCATTTGGACATCACAGCTCAGACAGAGGGGAAGGGATGAGGAGAAGAGGAAGGCAGACGGCAGCTGGATGACAACTGACAGAACCAGGGCAGTGCTGAAGCCAGATGTTTTCTCAAATGTTCAGTTCATTCGTACTGTCTGCGGTAGGAACGTATGTGCCCAGAAAGCTTAACACTGACACAATGAGACTGCGCTGTCCCTGACGAGCACAGTCCACACATACAACCACTTGGGTTTGGGCATTACCACTTATTCACACATTGTAACCATCCACATTGTCATGTGTCTTTGGATACCAAAACCCTTTTACAATACAAAAAATAAGATATTTCCAAACTGACTTTCGAACAATGTAAAAGATGCTTCCTTTGAGACCCAATTATAATAAAAGAAAAGATTTTTCTGTGGTTGCACAGCTTATCTGGTCTGACACAGAAGGTCAATTAGAATAAGACTGATTTAGATTTACAGTGACGGCAAAGTCATCAAAAAAATCAAACTTTTTCTGTTTTTGTTACCTCTAAGGCTCCTACCTTTGGAGTAAGAGCGGGTGGGTGTTCGTTCTTACCCATGGCGATGGGGATGTCTGTCCAGTTCAGGGCACACTTCTGAGTGCAAACTCCCTCCTCATTAAGCACCACAGTTAGGTCATCCTGTCCAACAGCCACCTTCCCGTCAGCCAGTGGGGCAACCAGAGGTTCCAACTGTTTCCCAGTGGGGAAGAGCTCCTTAATGGAGCCGCGGCCATCCATCTAGTTGATAGGAGGATAGGATAATAATATCCGAGTTACATAAACACTATTTGTAAGACATCTTATAAAGTGCCTTAAAAACTAAATACAGGAAAGGAAAAGCAACAAAGTATTGGGACATTTTCTTATAAAGCAGTGTCAATATTAATGAGTATGTGAACAGATACAGAGTTCTTTCAAATGAAACATACCCGGATTAGGAAATAGTCTCGTTTGAAACCAACACATATGGAATTTTCACACCAAGCCATGGACTTTGGAATATCCGGTGCACCAAAGTCCCCCTAACAGACAGGCAGACAGACAGGGGAAAAAAAGAAGGGATTACTACATTCATCATGGGATTGTGGAAAAAGAAACTTGAATCATAAAGCTATGAGTCATATTTCCATCATAATTCAATGTAACCTGCAGCTCATGGAACTCTCTGTCCTTCCAGTAATACAGCTGGAGCTTCTTCTTCACTGCCACACACATTCTGAGCCTTTCTTCCCCTGAGCTGGTTTGCTGTAGACGAAAAAGACAAATATGTAGCAATTTCTGACTTTAGAATTAGGGAAATATTCATCCAGCAAAGCAATGTAAAGAATAAAAACATCTACTGGCATCTACTTAATCCAAATGTGTACATCTTTCATGCTGCCAAACGGCTCTTACAAATGCTAAAATAAGTAATCTATATCAATATTATTGTTTATTTGGTGGAAAGCGCCTTAGATCTGCACAATACACCTTGGATTATAGGATTTTATGTCTCCACATCTCCTGCTCTTATGTATGCGGAAGTGTAAGTTGTCCATTTTAACCCTATCAAGTGTTTAAAAAGAATCAGTGCTGTCAATAATAAGTTGGCTGTATTAAATTGGACATGCACCCGAAAAACAATTCCCCATCACAAACCAAATGTAACGTGGAAATTTTTAACAACAGAACATTTTAAATATAGAGAAATGTCAATAATTCTGACTGCAGTGCTGTACAAAAAAAAAAAGCTCATGGGTGCATGGATGTACAATGTTAATAAAAAGTAGACTCAGAGATGTTGCCAGTGGCTCTTCTGAATGAAAATGTCTCACTTTACATATGAGCCAGGAAAGTTCCAGTGGCTGCGGTTGTTACCTGGATCTCTGCTGATTCTCAATCAACCAAGAGAACCCACATTACAAAAAAATAAAATTAAAATGAAAGTGGACCTCTAGTTTTTATGTTCTGGGAAGGTTTGGACTATAATGCTGCAGGTGAGGGTCACTGACCTGCAGGTCACATGCAAAGAGTGTGGCTCCTTTGGCTTTGGAGACCACAGTGATTTGCTGGAAAGTCAGAAGGTCATGGACGTGGATGTTGTTCTCTGCAGGAAAAATTCATGGCTTTCTGAATAACTATCTTTAACAATATAGATTAACACAATGCTGTTTCTTTAAATATAAATTTGACAAAATTTGTTGTCAGAACAGATGCTTAGAATGTGTGCCATTCATTGCCCACACAAAGTTCTCAGAGGGGACACAGAGCACTTTAACCATCTAGACGCAAGAAAATTTAATGTGACCAAAAACTTACCCAGAAGGCTGACGAGAATTTTGTATTGTGAGACAACATAGAGCTGGAAAAGAACGATAAACACAAATCAGGCAAACAGAAAGAAAGTTAAAAAATCCTGATGCCTCCCCTGCATTGACTTTAAATACTTCTGTCTAAGGAGTTCTACGTAGACAATATGTACCTGCTGTATCTTCTTTGAAAAGTTCTTATTGGATTTTTCCAAAGTCACTTCAAACCGATTGGTGCCTGAGGACAAAAGCAAGAAAAACATCATGGACTTCTATCTAAAGCTTGCAACACTGAGGTCTATAAAACACACCCCCAATACGATTTTCATACCTGCATCCTTCTTTATTCGGTAGAGGAGGAGATGCCCTGGCTTGGTTCCAACTAGCAGCCAGTCCTCTGTGAGAACACAATTCAAAGAAAGCCGTGAGATATGTTAAAATTCCCAAACACAAACTTTCTGTAGGCTCTGACTTGTTGGCAGGCAGGTGACGTACGTCTGTATCATACCACTCATTACACAAGGACAAGACTGACAACATAAAAGCCCTTTGAACCCAAAATATAGAAATACCAACTCACCCCAGGCCGCAAGGCAGTCGATCTGAAGAGGAAGCTTTTCTAAAATAGGCACCGACTCATAGGCGTCATGCATCTTGAGCAGATCTGTCTTATTGAATCCCACGGCGGTCTGGTGGATCAATCCCAACCGGAGTTGACGCCTGTCGGACAGCTGACTGACCGTTGAGGAGCGTGTCAGAGCTGTGCACCTTTACGTGTCGCCATTCACCTACAAAACTGCTCAGCGTGTCTACTGGGAATGAAAAAAAAACCTTTCTGGTAAACCACGGTGTCACCGAATTCTTTAAAGTCATACAGTTGGAACCGTGAGGACTCGCTGTCTCCAACCAAAACAACAGCTGATCGTTAGCGTGCTAGCAGAGAAGTTAGCAACAAACAGCTACTGCTTCCTAAATGTTGTTCCTCCTCTCTCAACGTCAACTGAAAAGAAGACCAAAGGCTTGCGGATGTTTTCTCTATAAACGATAACAAAGCTGTGTTTAGGTTAACACGACTAACCGTAAAGAATACATTATAATTAGCGCGAAGTTTCGCACTGACAAGATAGCTTCTAGTTACTTCCTCGGCACTGTTAACGACGGCTGCGCGAGACAGTGGGCTCTGACTGGCACGTGACTGAAGCCTGAACACTCACGAGGAACGCATTAAAGGTGCAGTGACTGTTGTCACCGTGCTTTAACAATTCTTGGCAGTTCTCACGAGATTTCATGTACTACGTGATTAGATTACTGGAAGTCCCCCCCAAAGTTTCGCGATATTGTAGAACATAATAGAACATTTACTTTCTTTATTTTGTCGACAGTTAATTGGTCCACCTCTAACTGTGCTCTAATTCGTAACCTATTTTATCTTAATGTGGAGCATAGATATGTATAATAAATGGGTTGTCACCAAAAAAACTGAATGCAGATGTCCATCAGAAATACATCAGACCCAACTCCAACCAATAACTTTGATAAAAACTTTATTTGCAGAACATATGCAAAAAGCCATACATTTTCATTAGCTTCACAATACGATGCAGACCAAAACCCAGGAATAGTCATAAGTGTCACTCTGAAAACAAACACTCTTAAACTCTTAAACAATACTCTTGACATCTATAAAAACATAAATTAAGGGTTTTTGAATATCCACACAAACTGTATTAGATTGCACACGGATGAAAATCATTTTGCCAGACGATGCACAACAAAGTGTGTACTGTATCAGAAAAGTTATGGTATTTCTAAGCTTATCATCTACAGCACTCTGCAACATCGAATGTGTTTATATCTAAATAAAACTTTGGCCCAACTGGTGGCTGTGAGTCAGAAAATATTACATACATGCAGTAAATCATATCTATAGTAAATTTATGTCCCTATCGATGAGGAAGGGATTTTGTTATTTCTTCACTATTCTCTCTCTATGGTGACTACAACATTAAGTGCACCTCAATCATTGCTGTGAATGGCTACAAAAACATGACATTTCAAAAAACAGGTATAATCTTTTGGACATATATAAATTGGCCGGAATATTTTTGTGGGTGGGCCAGTATTTTCCCTCTTTGTGCAGGACTGTAAAAGCTTTTATATTCAACTAAAAGCTTGTGACACAAATATTTAGTAGACAGATTTTCATTCGCTTTCACGGCTTTACATAAAGATCATTTCAAAGAAAAGTAGTAAAAGCTCTTAGGAAAGCTCACAGTTGGCTTTCGGGGAGCTGCATACACCAGTGTCCATTACATTCTGCCAGTCCATAGGACAGGGTTTCCCCATCAGATCAGCTTCTTTGCAAAATCTGTGATATGACATATAGCCACTTCTGTGTCCAACAAATGGGTAGTTAGGTAAGATGTACATCTTTTGCTGGTTCACCAACCGGGAAAAAGTTCAGGCAAGTATCAGAAAAAAATATATAGAATGGAAAGACATTCTTTTTGTTGTCTGACTAAATGGGTACGAGTAGATGTGTTCTTTTTCATTTTGTGTCAAAATCATGTGCAAAGAAATATTAAACACATGCTAAAAACATACTTTCTTGTAATATGGCACAGTATTGTTCAAGTTTTATGACACTCAAGTCTCCTCTGTTATTGTAACAACACCGTTGGGTTTTCAGCATGTGTTTTATGACCCTTATTTTCCAGATCTGATGTCTTTGTCGAAACAATCGCCAAGTGTTGTGAGTTGAACTTGAACAAGACCCACCAGGTTTCACTCCAGCAGTCTTAAGTGGGTGGGTGGGGGGACTTATCTCAAAGGTTTCATTGTTTACCCTGTAGTGAAGGAACCACATGCCCCGTCACATTCTGTGTGGGTCTAAAGAAACGCCACCAGGCAGGGTTTACATGTAAATTCTATTATTCCCCAGGGTGTTGTGCAACAAGTCCAGTGTCGGCTCGGTTCTGGATTATATAGAAGAAACAGCAGTAAAACAAAGAAAAATGTTCAGAAAAATAAGTGTAAAAAAATAAGTGTAACTGTTGAGTAAGAATTCCCTAATGTTGATCAACATTAACAGCCAGTGCATCCAACTCAGGACAGAAGTGCCTTTTAAGATACGCTGCTCATGCCTCTGAGCTATTTACGCTGTGACGTGACTTGTGTGAAAATCTAAAAATAAAGTGTCTGGAAAGAAGAGTTGGCTTTTCCCACATTTTTTGGTAATTTAATCACTCCAAATGCATTTCTCGCTCCCTTAGCTATATAACTTTTCCATCTTAAATCATCTTGCAATTTCTTCTACTCCATTTTGGACCTCTCCATCTTGGTTTTCAAAATTTCCTGAAAGATAAAAAAAAAACGATAGAGATAAATGCACATGCAGCAGCGTGACTGTGGAATGAAGGCAGACTCATGGTCATTACTAGGAACTCTTTAAATGCACTCGAATGTGAGCAGAATCATGGGATTAGCAAGGGAGGAGTGAAAAGACTTTACCTCCTCCTCATCCAACATTACAGGGAGAGCTCTGTACAGAAGAAAAGAAAAATGAGACAGGGACACATTATACAACCCAGACCCGCGTGAAATGACATTCCTCCCTAGAACTGAAAAAAAAAGAGTGCTGATGGCAAACCCAAGGTCCTGTTAATACGAATGTAATGAAAAAAAAAAGTTTAAATCATGGCAGCTCATGACATATAAACCTTATCATTTTTTTAAATTTCAAGACTAAATGCAGAAACAGTGCACAAAAACACCCAAGCAATTATCACAATTATTATTAATTACCACAATTATGAGTTACGAGCAAATACTAACTTAATGACATTAGATTTGAGTCTGGTGGAGTCTAAAGCAACAGGATCTGGACACCTTTCAGTCCACAATGAACTCCTCTGTGTGCCGAAATATTTGCACTAACTGACGGCTCAAGCTGGGCTTAAACTGGGTAATGAACACGACACACAACCCAAGCACTGCAGTAAATCGTCGACAGAAAGACTTAAAGAAGATGATCAAAAAAACAAGAAATGGTCAAAGTTCAAATCCAGACCTCAAATCAATTGAAACTCCAAGGCTTGCCCTGAGAGAAATATGAACAACAAGCATGAAACACTGTAACTTAGTCAAAATGCTAAAGCTGGTTCCA
Source organism: Menidia beryllina (assembly GCA_013363375.1). Lineage (NCBI taxonomy): Eukaryota > Metazoa > Chordata > Actinopteri > Atheriniformes > Atherinopsidae > Menidia > Menidia beryllina. The sequence goes on along the minus strand of JABUIW010000011.1, from coordinate 3,747,160 downwards.
CAACTTGTTGAAAAAGGCAGGGTTCTTTGGTGAAGCACTCTCCAAATAATGGCATGGTGTAAAATGTCATGTGTTATCTTAAGGATTTAAACTGACAGCAGATCACCATTTAAGTCAATAGTGAATTCTCATATATTCCAGGTAGTGTAATGTTTGGTATCATCCAAAAATGACATTGTAAAACTATCTAAGATCTATATTTGAGGCAACCACATGAGCACAAAGAGAGTGCCAAAAAGACCTGAAACTGAAATGTACTTTACTTACACATCAGCAACAGACGTAGGGATGTTCTCCTCGACCCACTTCAGGTCCTCGTCCTGAACAAAGCACATTTTTTAAACACAAATTTGAACAAAGCGGAAAAGGCTACAAAGTAGACTGGAGATGACAGAATATGATGATCATCTCACCTCTTTACTCAGCAGTTTCTGGGAGCCGTTGGCCTCAGGCTTTGACCCTCTCATCTTCATGCCCTCTGAGAATAAAGAGAATAATGCTGGATTATGATTAAAAGAAAAGCATTTCGTCTAATTTTATTCCAAAGACAGGCTGACGACACTAAAAACAACAGACGCCTTTACCAAAGGCTTCGTTCAGCATGGGTTCTTTGGCCTCCTCCTCCTCATCATCCTCATCAATCAGAGGGGAATGCGAGAACCTTTGGGGAAACAAAACACAGAGTGAATTAAATTATCAAAAAAGGTATTGTAATAGTCTTAAAAGAATAAATACATTTTTAAAAAGCTCTTCGGCCCAAATGCTTTGCCGAGTCTGACCTCTGGCTGTTTGCGGAGGGCCGCAGTAGCACCATGATGACCAGCAGAATAGTGGAAAACAGAAGACGCCAGAAGGCATCGTCCACCCACAGGTCCCGCCAGCCCTGGAGGACAGTCATGAGGGACAAATGTTAAAATAGCAGGAAAGTTGTATTTTTCCCCATATTGTGTAAAACAAAACCAGGATGAAAATCGGTGAAAGGCAGAAAAACTAACCCTTTGACAGTCTACCAGCTTGAAGACTTTGGTGGTCCAGATGATGAATATGATAGAAGCTGTGGAGACAAACAGAAAAATAGTTCTTGTGTAAAGTAAAAAGGCATTAAAAAAAGGGCTTAAAACCTTCTATCAGTGTATATTTGTATATGTACATCTGTACAATAACACACAACGCGACTGGAGCTGCTTAGCAGAGCTGGACAGAGATTAGAGCCAGTCGTTACCATCTGTTTCCTCTCGTTTTGCCCCGCCTGAGAAGCTGAAACTCACCCACAACAGAGAAGATGAGGGTGTTGGTGAAGTGCTGATACAGCGAAAGCTTCACCACATTCCGACGGAGCTTCAGGAGACGTGTGGTTTGTGACAGGCTGATGAAAATGTGGACGGGAATTAAGGAAAGCCTTTGATACGTTTATTGAAATACAGCTTTCAATACTTCTGAGAGGTCCTGATCAGATTTCAGGAGTCATTTTGAGCCGCTCAGTGAAGGATATCCACCACATGACGCAGGAGTCAATGAGGGAGAGGCTGAGGTTGGCCACTAGGGCAACCGTCCCATAGAAACCCTGCACAAAGAAGATAAATGTCAGGACAGCAGGGAGCAAAGAGTCCATGCAAATATGATGGGTAGACGACATGATAAGAGGGCTTAAAACTTTATTTTTAAAACCGTAGATAAACTCTTCACTCTTCTTACAATCTATAATCTTTTGTTTGGACAGCCTTTATTGAACCCGCTGCAGTGTCTTTGGATGTTTGTTTGTTTTTTTTAAAGGTGGAGCTATCACATATCTGTCACCAGATTCTGCTCTAGCTGAAGAGAAATGCATCTGTGGCCCAAGCAACTTTATAGATCAGGCTTAGAAGTGAAGTTTAAATAGTCTTCTGCACCTTTAGACGACTGGAGAGACAAAAATACATTTGCTTTTGATCACTGTGTTAGCTGTCCTAACATTTTGAGATTATTGTCTCTGAGTCTTTTAATAATCCACTGAAACTCAGTGTTCTCCCTCTTTAGATCATCATCCATAACTGTTTGTTTAGCATTTGAAAATATTTAAATATTGAACTTGCCCAAATGGCATGGCTCTATAGTTTTATTCAACAATTCACAAGTTAATTTCACCTAGGTTGAGCACAGAAGCATGTTCACTATCACAGGGAGGCTGATTTTAACATTTTGAGGGCAAAGCAATGTCAAAGTTTCTATACAACTTATATACCAGCTTCTGCTGTCATATCACCAAAACTTATGACGACTGCAATGAACATATTTTTAACCCCAAAAAGACCCATTGTGCAACACCAACCTAAATAAAAACATAATCACTTAATATATAGCACCAACATACAAGCATTTTTATTGGCTGGCATCTCCAAGCCCATTGGAGAAGTTTAATTGAAAAAATAAAAACCTTCTGCCATATGCTACACTGGAAAAACTGAGAATTCCCTGTTCCCGGTGACTGTGGCCATGCTTTTTAACAGGTTAATTCTTAACTGGATATTATGGAGGCCTCTGGCTCGGGTTGGGGAGCATCAGCCTGCCTTGACCCTGGGTTCTGTTTAGTTTGTATAAGATGAGACCCCATTAAACCCATTCAATGTATCCATCAGCTGCATATTTGATATCTTTTTTTGTAATCTGGTCATTATTTTTTGGTCAAAATCGGACTATTTCCCATTTTAGACATCACTTAAGAGTCAGGTCATTGCCATTTCTAAAAGTTGGGTCTTGTTGGATCCTGACAATCTAAAGAGGTAAATGACCCATAATAATTCAGGGTCCTTTAGGATCATTTATAATTCCAAACATCTTGCCTTTTCTGTCAAGAATTTAACATCAAACATTATCACCCTTAATGGTCACCAAATTCTTTCTTTACATCAACAAATCTGGAGTTTTCTACTGTCAAATCCTCCACAGTTGGGTATTACATAACATTGGCCATACATATTAATATATTTTTACTTACACCCGTCACTCTCAGCACTCCTTCGACTGAGGAGAACAGAAGGTAGAGAAGTCCAACGGCTACCAAACGATGCACGGTGGTGCCCAGCCGGGGTCTTCAGAGGGATAGTAAAAGAGTAATAACAGCAAGTTCCCATACATTGATATTTATATTCAGTAAACAACACAACTCAATAGAAAATAAATTATTTTAAAAAGTATTTTCGAATGGGTCAACATACTTGACAATGCCATAGCCGAGACTGACGATGAGAACCAGGATTCGAGCCAGAGATCTTTTGAGTGCAGAGAGCAGCTCAGCGAATATCACAGCATTGAGAACTGCACAAGGAGATTAACACAAATTAATTATTATTCATGGGCCATCATGTGTTGTCGGAATCACCCTTGCAGTCCTTTCAGGGGAATTTATTAATAGGAAAAAGCAAGACACATATAACATGGCAGCGTACACAGAATCCGAGAGTGCGGGGCTCACTTATACTTTCTGGTAACATTCTATGCGTACACAGGCCAAACTCTCCATTTGGCACCACAATGTCTGCTCCCGCCTAACTACACATTAAAAAAACAAGAAAAAAAGACAGAAATACAAACCGTAGTCCCCTTTGTAACGGATGCTTTGGTATTCAGAGTAGAACACTGCCTTCTCCAGCATGCCGAGGATGATGACGGCACCGATCCAAAACTGGATCCGCAGAAGATCCCTCCAATAACAAGCACACCAGAAGAGCCAGAGGGCCCCGAACAGCACGTACACAATACACATGCCCATGAAGAACTGTGATGGGCAAAGGATAGAGAGGCAGGGCTCAGCTTCACCGTCGGACAAATGACCAGAGCTAAATACACCACTTTCCAAACTATTATGCAAACAAGGGTTTTCTCTGATTTCCCCTAAATAGTAAAAAAAAAAAAAAAAAAAAAAAAAAAAAAAAAAACTTTAAAAATATAATTTAAATATTATTGAACAAAAAAACACCTAAACAGTTTTCAGACATTTCATAGGCTGTAAAGAGATTCAATTGGTCATTTGTTGAGTTTACAGTATAAAGGAGGTCATATTTACTGAACTTGAAAAACTATTTTAATCAAAAACATCTCAACTGGTCATGTCACAATCCAACATATGATAGCAGCACATTTGTTACATCACTTGCACTTGTGAGTTTTGGGGGAGCTTCTGCGAGAATTTCTTTGCAGGATGTCAGAAGAGCCTCCCAGAGCTGCCATTTGGATGTGAACCGCATCCCAACCGTGCGTGCACTCGATCAGGCACAAATCTCTGAACAGTACCATAATCACGCTTAAGTTCTTGTGAAATATATCAAGTTGTGCATACCTTTAAATGAGGCATTCAACTTTTAAATGCATCTCAGAAGCAGAAAAATCCTTGTTCTTTCCCAAACTGCTCCCAAAATGGTGGTCTGTTTAAAAATGTGGAACGCCCTACTTCAATAGCCTTTCCCTTAAACTGTCCAACCAAGCAAATTAATTATCACAGGTGGCCAAGATTTATTTTCAGTAAACTGAAAGACGCAACACCGTCCATGAGTATAATGAGAAACAAAGAAAATATAGTCCTTATGACAAAAACAATTTGCACGATGATTTGGAATCCATAGAAAAAAAAATCACTAAGCATAAAAAAGCATATATCAAGTGTAGAGGGTAATTAAGACACCTACCATCATCAAAGGCCAGTCCGCTGGGGAAGAGTAGTCATGTGGTCCTTTCATCTCCACTTTGACTGAGAGATAAAGAAGAGAAGAAATCTGACACTTGTGCTGAGCTCTTCAAAACTGGTTTCTGTTTAGAGTAACTCTGCAGGATTTTAGAAGTCCACCAGCCAAATGGTTTCTACTCACCTGTAAAAGCAAAGTTGAGCTGCTCTGCTCCGAAGTCTTCCTCAACTCCATTAAACCGAGGCTGCACCTTCACTATGAACAAATAGGGGCTGTCCTCCCAAGCTTTGGCGACTGCACTGACATCCTAAAATGATTCATTAGGTTGTGAACTTTAATCTTCTCATGTCACTGAACATTGGCAAAGACATGATTGAAAATAGAGAAAAAAAAGAAGAAATTCTGAATTTCCTTATTCTGACTTAAAAAGAACTGCTCACCGGCTTGTCAGGCCAAAAAAGTGACTGATTTGATGGGTCACTCTGTGAAGAGAAACACTGTGGGTGAAGTCAAAATACCAAAAATTGCAACAGAAATTAAGCCAATCAGTCAATATGATCAATCACCAACCTTTGGACTGGATAATGGTTGATATGGGTTGAAGTCTGGAAAATAAACCTGTAAAAATAAAAAAATAAACAAACAAAAAGTCTCAGATTCCCATGCTTTACAAGTAACGTGAAATACAGACACAGATGCATAGCCCGTCATATAAGACCACTTTATATGATATAAATTAATCTACCCCAGTCACACACCTTTGGCGAGAAGAGGGCGGAGCAGTTTTCAAAGTACATGTAGCCCTGACTGTAGAATCCACTCCAACCGTCTTTCAGCTGGTGGTCCATTCCGAACATGTTCATGGCTTTGCTGTCCTTCAGGGAAACATGAAGAAGAACATCACTGATAATTAGCGGTAGTGATCAGTTGCCACTAATTAACCCACGGCTGGAATGCCTGTCTACACGTTACTATGAGAGCCAAAACAAAGTTGACAAAAATCTCTTCAGACACATCTGAACAAAAATGGTCTTTTCATTTGCAGGCTTAGTTGATTTTTGACCACAAGCCTCACTTTAACATTCAGGCTCGATCTAACAATCTTCTGGACAAAGAGTCGGTGATGGCATAAAGATAAATGCGGAGCCTGAGGTCAGGAAAATACTCCATGACAGAATCACCAGTTGCTGTCCCTGACAAACTGTTGATGCTAAGTGAAAAATGCACAAACTAAACAAAATACTGAATAAAAGAGTAACACATCCACACATAGAAAAAGACACTTACTGGTGTGTTAAAGACCTCATTATAGCAAACAGATGAGCGTAGGTACCAGCTGATGTTGAAGGCCAGATTTCTGTCACATGATCCTGTATCATTCATGACTGCAGAGAACAGAGAGACAGATTGTTATTCTTACAGATGATCACACATTCACCTAAAGTAGTCAACCTCCTTTATCCTGCTAAGCTTAAACCAGATGGTTCACATTCTTTCTCATCTTCACTCTGGATCATTTCCCTATCTTTTTCCTTGTGCTGGGAGAACAGACAACGCTGTCTCTCCTTCGAGTACAGAAATAACAGACTTTTCAAAATTGTGATTGTTATGGTTTGGATAACATTCTACATTCTGCGCTAAAATAACTCAATCTGATTGTACAGCTACTCACTATAATTTTAAAAAGCATAGTTACATCCTAGAGAGAGAAATTGCACCTTTTAATGTGCTGTTCTGTCTGAATAGTCCCAAATCAAGCTACTGAACTTCTCAGCAAATAAGAAAACACCTTCACATAGAACTTTAAAACGTTTTTCCAATCTTCCATGATTCCTTATCTTCCTTATTTGCTAACAAAACTTGTATCAAAACTCAGATGGCCACTAGTATTGCAGTTTCCTGACGTCTCAATGTATAACCCAAAGCATGGTCTTTCCCCGCTAAAGCTCACTGGAGATGGGTAGTTTAACAGGGCTGCTATTAACAAATAACCACAAATCTCAATGAACTGAGGCAAATACAAACAATAGTTGCCAAAAACCCTGTAACCCCTCGAGGCCATTATGAATAAAACTTTAGACCTGGACTTCAAATGTCCAGCAACTCAGGAAATTCTAAACAACAAAACATCTGGCTATCTGCAATATTTGGAGTTTCATCAGCCAGTGCATTAAACATGACTCCTGCTGGCATTTCATCTGAAAATCCAATAGTGTCAGTGGTTGAATTGTTTTTCTGAAAGAAAGATCACTATTTAATGGGAAATTTTCAAGAGTAAGAAAAAAAACATCTTTTTATCAGCTGCTTGTCCTTTTGTTAACCTTTGCAAGCAACTTTACATATAATCCCTACAAGGAAAACATTTTGTAGGAGACTTTGTAGTGAAACCCGCACTACTTACACCTCATGAAGATGGTGGTGTTGGCATACAGCGTCTTACGAAACACAACATCTTGTGTCTGAAAATACAACAGAGATGAATCAACCAAAAGCAGTTTTTGCATGTCTGGGTAAATTGTGAATTAAAATGTACATTTATAATGACATTTACTTGGGAAAATGTAGTTACAAGCTGACTTTGGAAGCCGTTTCAAGTCATGGGACCGTCAGGGCGAAGTATACCGTAAATAGCCCTATTTTTGGCTTAAAAATAGTTTACCCCTCTTTTAAATTTACGTTTTTTTCTGTGAAGCATGTCTCATAAAAGGACATAGAACCTACTTTTTAAAATAACGCAGCAACGAAAAGACAGAAACATTACTTAAATTCAAGGTAATAGAGGAAAATGAAACATCTTTCGTCGAATCACCGAAACCTGAGATGTGATTAGCTGCCTCTGACAGGTGGATCATATAGTGGAGAGCACCGCTAACTGCTACGTAGCTACGACGGCTAACAGCTGCTGGAGATTTCAGCACAGCAAACCAGAAATTAACCGTCAACATTAGTCATACGAAGGTATGCCACTGACCGAGTTAATGCTCACGCTCCATACAGAGACTTCTGCCGCTCTCCCGGCGTGTAAAAAGAATGCTAAAAGCAGAAAACACAACCGACGTGCATCTGGCATCTTCGTTTGCGAGTCCACTTTCAGGTCAGACTCGTATCCGCCTCCAGTTCCGGTGTCAACACCGGCTCCTTCTCGCGTTAGTTACTCATTTTGCCGCGAGAGGGCGGCACGATGCACTGGGACGCATTGTTAACCTTGTGTGTATTTTTAAAAAAAAATATTCACAAGAGAGCACCAAGAAGTATTTTTTTTAAATAAAAACGAATTTTCTAAACATATAGCTTAACCCTGTGCTTGGCCAATAACAAATTACCACCAGAAATTATGCAGGCAATATATATTTTTAAGCAATTATTTCAACACTTGTAACAGGTGTGACTTATAACATGCCAGTTCCAGCTAGCCCAAAATGGCCTTTATTAGCTTGATTGACCGGTGTTTGGTGGTCGTCAAAACACATCATATATAACTGTTTTACCAACCGTTACAGTTTTTAAGTACCACTTTTTGGCCTCATTCTATGATGAATAAATTGATGTAGCGTGATTATTATTTTGTAGGACGTGCATCATGGAGCCGGAAGTTTCCTTTGAAAGTCCTCACCGGATGTTTAGGTAGTTGTGGCTGGGAGTCACTTCCGTTTAGCTTAAGTTGGCTCGATCTGAACAGTAAGAAAGAGCCCTTAGGACATACCCGGAAAATAAAGCGTGTACTCAAGAAGCTCAACCGACTGTGAACGGCAGTTGGGTTTGTGTGATTGGAATGGCGGATAAGAGTCAGTCGGTTGTTAGGTATAAACCCGTTTTCCCACATGGTTGCGGCAGCCACAAATTGACTTTGTTGACCTTTGACATTTCCCATTCAGACTGCACGAGTGAAGCTGTTACCTATAAGAAAAACACTCACATGACACCGGACATGAGTCAAAAAGATGTCAGTTTAATTTACTGCTAAATTAAACGAGCGAGGTGGAGAACGCACCTGCTGCCAGGGGCTGGATTTTAGATTTACATGCCAAAGTAGATACCCATTGAGATTTATAATTTAGAATGATGATTATCCTTTTTTTCTCTCTGATGTTTTTCAGTGTCATACCTGATGATGAGGGGAAAGAAAAGTTCAAGAAGAGTGATGATGTCGGCTTTTACAGGTATGTCAAATGATCTGCAATCTTTCAGAATAAGCATGTTGTAACCTTTAATAGTCTGAACAGTGAAATGGATCCTTTCCATCAGTGCTTTTGGGTGTGTTCTGTGTGATTTGGGTCTCTCATGCCATCCATGCCTCGTACAGAATGATTGAAATATATATATATCCCGGTACTGTTTTTTTATTGTTTTATATCCCAGGCGGCAGATCAAGGGCCCAAGCTTGAAACACAGAGCCCTTTTGAACACCCTGGTGCTCACAGAGAAAGGCGCACATTTGGAACTGTTGGAACCTGACACTCAGGTTAGTGGAATCCATAGCTGAATCGGAAATAACGAGTCATCTTTTTCTTTAATTGCATTTGACATAAATTGAGGTTGTAAAAATATTTACAATACCATTCACACACACATCCACACACTGGTTGCACGAGTGGGTACACCAGATGCAACCAGTAGGCAACTTGGGGTTCAGAGTCTTCCCCAAGGACTCTTTGACATGTGGTCTGGAGGAACATGGAGTTGAACCCCTGACCCTCCAGTCAGTTGACAACTGCTATTTCCTCCGTAGCCACAGCCACCCCAAAAAAGGTAGAAGAGAATTCTCTCAAGTTGAGTAGTCATGAAAAAGTGAAAGATGAATACACTTTCTAAAAGGTCCTCTTTCTGTCTCTGACCCCAACTTGTCTTGACAGACCAGACTCCATCTTACGTTGTCAGCAAGCAAAAATGACACGGTGAGGATGTTAATAGATGAAGCCCAGCCCATTAAAGCACGCTACAGAGTTCAAGATGTGCTGACTGGAGAACCTCCCTGTGAGCAGTAAGGGCTGCACCAGCTTCATCTTTCCTTTATGTTGTGTAGTTGAACATCTTTTATATCTTCTGCATTCCAAAGTTTTCCTTTGCATCGATTGTGAGACTTTAAATTGTCATCAGTTCAGTCAGTGTTGCCCCTTTTTTTCATTTTCATATGTAAATCAAACCTGTGAATGGTGTTTGAAAGTGAAAACGCATGTAGAGAAGGAGCCGCCATACTGAAATACACTGTGAACAGAACCCTCTTTTTTAGTGAGCCGTTCTTAACAGAAAAAAGAAGTGGAAAAGCTTTCTCCAAATGTTGTATTTGTTTCCTTGCTCATGCCACAGGTTGAGGGTGGAGAGGCAGACAGAGGACTTTGTCACCCTGTCTTGGTCCTCAGGACGACACCACATCTGCATCTGGCATTTCCCGTTCCGAGTGGAGATCCTGTGTGGCCAAGAAGTCCTGGTTACATTTAACTCCAAAGGCAAACTGTGGTTCGACAGGATCCGGGAGCCACCCAGGTGAGGTTTGCCATGAGCCAAGCGTACTCCAAAAAAACAGATGACGATCAATTTGAATAACAATTATTGAATTTGCCTCATTTTCCTCCCCATGGCTACATCACATTTCAGTGAGGTAAGAAAATAAAGGGCGTTAAAATGACTTCATCTTCTAAAATGGTTGTTTATCAGCCTGTTTAAGACTTATTTTCATTCTTACTTGTGTGTTAGCTTCAAGAGGACCAGACAAGTTTATTATGGAAAGAGACATTCAGGAAGTTTGTGGATATCAAGGCAAACGGTTTGTTCCTACTCTAACATATTTTAAACAAACACAAACATGCTAACAGTGCTTTCACAGCGTAGTGCATTCTGGATTTATTTTATTTTTTTACCCATATCCTGAGACACATCTTAAACACAATTAAGCTACTTAATTTAAGCTACTTAATGTGTATTGATTAATGATAAAACTAATTTTATCCAGTATGAGTGAACTTTACATTAGATTACAGTAACATTAATTATACAGGAGCTTGAAGCAAATTAAACTACTGATCTTACTTACTACATATAATTTTAACATGAATATATATTTATATTGATGAATCATCACTATTAAAGTACTTTAGGAGAGTCTAGAGATGGTCAAAAGAAGTAGCGATTTAGAGTGATGTTTTGAATAAAGAGCGTCTTCATTTTTAACTAGCCTGTAATTAATTTTCACAAGGGTATTACATCATTAGACACCCTCTATTAATGCCACTAGCATCAGTGTGAAGAGTTAAATGAACAGCGGTAGTGATGGTGAAGGAACTTATCGCCTGACTGTCAGAATCCTTGTGTAAATACATTCTCAGGAATTTAGCTGCATCAGTAGATGGCGCCACCGTAGCAGTTTTTTCTCCTGTGTCACCACAGAGGAGAGACCAGAGGTGGCATTTTAGGGCAGTTACAGATTCTGTTAAATTCAGTAATGATATCAAACCTACAAATGTGTCACAGGACATCAGTGTCCCAGGAAAGGCTTAGATTAACCTTCTCAAGTTGCCAGGTAATGTTTTAGAAAGATATCGAAATATAACTGTGCTCATCGTGGGGCAGGCTTAGGCTTAGGGTTGTGGTACTTGCTTGTGTTTTCCTGTCCACGTTTCTCCAGATCCGTCAATGTTCCAAAGTGAGAACAAGTGTAAGCTTAAACAAATGCATGCGCATTATGTTCAAGCGATGAAAGAACTTCTGTGTAAAATCCAGAAACCTCTGCATCCTCAGGTCCCAGCAGCGTGGGGGCAGACCTCTGTCTTCACGGGTTCAGTCACGTCTACGGTCTGCCCGAGCACTCGGAAAACCTGCGGCTCAGGGACACGAGGCACGTCCGGCGGCCCCCCCCCCCTCCCAGTTTAAGCTTCCACTCCTTTCCACTCGTTTGATAACAGCTCACTCACAGCGCCCTTCCCTCCGCAGAGACGGCGAACCCTACCGGCTGTACAACCTAGACGTCTTCGCCTATGACTTGTACAGCCGCCTGGGCCTCTACGGGTCTGTGCCGCTGATGGTGGCCCACAAACCAGACAGGACTGTCGGGGTCTTTTGGCTGAATGCATCCGAGACTTTTGCACATGTGAATTACTCCCCCACCGACCATCAGGTAATCCTTGATTGGGTCATGCCAGTTGGTACCAGCGCGGGTCGCATCAGAGGTGTAGGATCTCACCGATCCCCCTCCCCAGGATCTCGGCTAACTGCTGTCTTCTAGTTAGTTTCACAGGCGTTTTTTTCATTAACCATTGACTACTGCCGAGCGGCGGTGTCCATTGGTAAGTCTGAGTCGCCGGGGAAACCGTCTCCAACCGTGTACTATTCCCCAGGACGACCAAGCCCCGCCGCTCAAAAGGAGGCGGGTGCGGCCCCAGGCCGACGTTCACTGGCTGTCGGAGAGCGGCGTGATCGACTGCACGGTCCTGCTGGGGCCCGGCCCGCATCAGCTCCTGGCCCAGTACGCTCAGCTCACAGGTAGGTCTGCCGCGCCGGGGCCTCTCCAAACAATTCCGTCTTGAAAAGCGAAGCCCCAAAGGTGAAGGAGACCCAACGGCCGGGGGCGTGTCCCCGCTCCAGGGTATCAAGCCCTGCCCCCGCTGTTCGCCCTGGGGTACCACCAGTGCCGCTGGAACTACAACGATGAAGCCGACGTGAAGGCGGTGGACGCGGGGTTCGACCGGCACGCCATCCCCTACGACGTCGTCTGGCTGGACATCGAGCACACGGACGGGAAGCGGTACTTCACCTGGGACCCGCTCCTCTTCCCCGAGCCGGCCAACCTGCAGCACCATCTGGAGAAGAAGAAGAGGAAGGTCTGCCGCGCCGTGCCGGACGCAGAGGACTGAAAGCACCTCCTCCTCTGACTCGCCGGTTTCTGTGTCGCATCCTTTTAGATGGTGGTCATAAGCGACCCCCACATCAAGGCGGATCCTGGCTGGTCTCTGTACCGCGAGGCCAGAGATGGAGGGCATTTTGTGAAGGACAGAGAGGGACGGCTCTATCGGGGCTCCTGCTGGCCAGGTGAAATTTGATCCACCACCTCAAGATCTCATTAGAGTAATCCAGAACAGTTGGCGTCTTTAAACATAAAGTTTCAAGCATCTGAATGGTCGACTCCCTGAGGACCCTTGATGACGATCAAAGGTAGGATTTTGTTCCCCCAAATTCGCTAAATTTTTCATGTTCTCACAGGAGAATCCTCCTACCTCGATTTCAGCAGTCCAGCAACCCGAGCGTGGTATTCCAGATGTTTCAGCTTGGATAAATACAAGGTGAGCACCATTGATGTTCGGTCAAGGCCAAACCAGGCTGTAGGAGCATTTATCCACTCTTTTTCTTTTCTTTTTTTTTTGTATTTGAATGTTTTTCAAAGCACTTTTAACCAATAAAGAACAGCAAATTTTTCCCAGGCTGATTTTTTCCCAAATGTGGACAATGTAGGGTTCGACGCCGTCGCTGTTTGTGTGGAACGACATGAATGAGCCGTCTGTTTTTGATGGGCCCGAGCAGACGATGCCAAAGGACGCCGTTCATCATGGCGGCTGGGAGCATCGGGATTTACACAACCTGTACGGCTTTTACCAGGTGAGGCGGCCCCGGCCCACTCACAACCCACTGGAACAGCGTTTCTCATGCAGTTGGTGGAATTTTCAGTTTTATTATCTCTTCCAATTTCAAGTCGAGTTGTAGCTAGTGAGAATGTCTCCTCCTTTTTTATCCCATGTTAGAAGTTAGGGTTAGGGTTGCCGTATGACATCTGCCAGCACTTTTGTTTGCTCACAGCACATGGCCACAATGGAGGGTCTGATCACTCGATCGGGGGGCTTGGAGAGGCCATTCGTGCTTTCTCGCTCTTTCTTTGCCGGATCACAGAGACTTGGTGAGCAGCTCAAACTGTGAAATGTGTTGAGGCCGTCCCTGAATTTTTCCATTTATGAACTCTTCTTCTTTTGTTGTTTGTAACAGGAGCCGTGTGGACAGGCGACAACGTAGCCAGCTGGGAGTATCTGAAGATCTCGATTCCAATGGTTCTGTCTCTAAGCTTGGCGGGCATCGCGTTTTGCGGAGGTAAGCGCCACGCTGTAGTTTTATCTGTAGTGTCTGAAGTCTACAGAACGATCCGGGCAGTTCTGCTTGAAAGCATCACCATCTGAAATAAACACATTCTTAAGATACAGTGCCAAGGGGAGTTGAGTACCAGAAAGAGAGATGTACAGACCCAGGGTTACCCAGGGTTACCAAACACTTTATGCCAGGGTCTACCAAACACACTCTTTGTGCTGTCAATTCTCCCAGTGAATTGAAGTAGTAGGCCACAGCACCAGGGTGAATCTGGGATATCCGTCGTTTCAGCTGACGTTGGCGGATTCGTTCAGAACCCCGAGCCGGAACTGTTGGTACGCTGGTACCAGGCAGCTGCCCTGCAGCCGTTTTTCAGAGGCCACTCCGCCAAGGAAACCAAGCGAAGGGAACCCTGGCTTTTCGGGGAGGAAACGACTGCAGCGATCCGCTCCGTTATCCAACAAAGGTGACGCGGAGTGTTCAAACGATAATGATTGTATACTCATTTATTTAACGGTCAACCGAGCATGCTTCCACTCTCCTGCTCTCAGGTATTGCTTGCTGCCATACTGGTACACGCTCTTTCATCAGGCCAACAGCTCTGGCCTTCCTCCAATCAGGTCAGTGTCGCTGCTCGGATGTAGGGGAGGAACCCGTCGCTAGGGTGGCATTACTTTGGACAGTTACCATCAGTGCATCTGGGATGCATTTTTGGGAATAACTAGTTTTTTATACTTTATGTTCCTTATTCAGACCTCTGTGGGTGGAGTTTCCCAGAGACCAGAGCACCTTCGCAGTGGACAACCAGTACATGATCGGTGAACGATCCTCCATATTATGAGTTATTAATCATTGATAAATCATTATTGCCGTTTTTGTTTGTCTCTAAAGGTGAGCCGTTTTTCATTCTGTATAGGGGGAGCGTTACTCGCCTGTCCCGTAACGGAACCGGGCGCTCAACAGGTCAGAGTCCTCCTTCCTGGATCCAGAGAGGTAAATAAACCAGCAGGTACATGTTTCTATCCATAAAATAAGAGATTCACATTCATTCACAACCAGAAGTTATTTTAATTTGTTCTTTCTCTAATAGATTTGGTACGACATCCATTCTGCGGAGGCCTACAAAGGAGGCAGCACTATTACCCTCCCGGTCACCCTGGAAACGGTCGGTGTTTCCCGTGATGTCAATGCACTTTAATAGCAGGTTTTTTTTTATATTTAGGAGAATAAAAGCCTCTCAGGCGCTGTTAGACTCTCTTGCGTTCGCTCTGGACAGGTTCCCGTGTTCCAGCGCGGCGGCTCAGTGGTCTGTCGGTCAGCTGGGAGGGGCACCTGCACGGCCGATTACCAGCAGCTGCCTCTAGCTGTCACAGTGGCTTTAAACAGCGAGGTAACAGCCTGAGAATCTCGTGAGCCTGGATTCTGTTTCTTCATGTTTTCGAATCAGTAGATTATTTAAATGAAATGATTTTTAAATGTTCCTTCCGATTCCTCTCTCCTCATTCATCAAGGCCAGAGCACACTAGTGGAAAAATCATAGGAAGTGCATTAAGTTCCACCAGAAGCACCAATAGGGAGGCATCTCACACATCAAGCCTAAAGTTAGTGTAATTTACCTATTTTTAAACCTCACGCGTGAACGAAAAATGCAGGTTGTCACTATTTTATGTCAGCAGGTTTTCTTAAGCCACTGAGGGGGATTTCAGGTGACTTTGGACAATAAACCATAGAATTAATTTTGACTTATTGAAGTTTTTTTTTTAAAAGAAACTACATTTGCACGTCAGTTAAAATTTCACACAGCTTAATAGCCCTTTATCCATCAGGATTGAATTGCTGAAGTTGGAGTTGTGTATCTTCGGTTATCTCTGGAGCCCAGTAATGATTTGCACTTCATCCATTTGACACGTGTACCTCATAGGAAATAAAAAGAAAATCAATGAAAAATAGAGAAACTTATTCTTGTGTTTGATGGTAGGACAGCAAATATTCAGTTCATTATTATAGAAAATGGATTGTCTGATGTGCACAATTCAAGCAACGTGCCTCAATAAAAGCAGGAAATTTGCAGATAAACTAATACTTTCTTATGATAAATTTGTGTGTATGTTTCTTTTTCTCTTTTTTTTTTGCTGGGTTGAACAGGGAACTTCCACTCCGCTGACAGACAAATGGGTTTGTGTAACACTAAATGAAACGGGGGGGTTACGTTCATGTCCTTTGCAAAGCGCTGACTGCGGTCTCCTCCTTGGGCAGGGCAGGGCTGATGGGGACTTGTACCTGGACGACGGCCACTCCTTCAGATACCGCGACGCGAAGTCCTTCTGTCTGCGCAGGTTCAGCATGCTGTCAGGCCGTCTGCTCTGCCGGTGAGTCACGTTCGCACCTCCTTAAGAGGGCTCCGGATTTAGACCTAAAGTGCAAAACACACACGAGGCATGTTGATTCCTAAGTGTGGCCAACATTGAATAATTATACCTCAGATAACTCACATATGATATGATGAGCCTATATATGTGTGTGTGTATGTGTACATACATATATATATATATGTATGTTACATGTATATATATATATATATATATATACATATGTATATATTATATTATGCTGCCTCCTTCAGGCCTGCCAGCGAAGAAGGAACATTTGACTGTGGGTCAACCGTACAATCAGTTACCATCCTGGGGCTGAAGAGCAAGCCGTCCACTGTGACTGTACATGTGCCCGGTGAGGAGTTTTTTTTTGTTGTTTTTTTGTTTTATTTTGTTAAGACCCGTTTTATTTTCCTCTCTCTGAGTTTAGACAGAAAAAGTTGTGTCCCAAGGTGAGAGCACTGGTCAACCGGGGGCTTTGAGATTAGCATCGCGTCTCTTTAAGTAGATGAACAGCAGTCAGAGGAATGAATGGGATTTATTGTAGATCAGGTGTCTCCAGTGTTGCGCAAAGAGACGCTAGGGCGACAAAAAATGTACACCCACAAACATGTTCAGCCTTTTGTTATAAGTTTTCAAGCTTTGTAAGGATTTAAAACGTTGCCCTGCGTTGACTTTACACGTAACCCAACTAGAAATATCCTCGCAAAGTAGTAACAAAATTAACAATATTGGCATCCAATCTCTTTTTTTCTTTCTGTTTTCTGTAATGACCAAGGCTAATGTGTTTTTTTTTTTTTTTATTTCATCATCAGGAGCTGAAGACATCCCGGTTTCATTTCAGTACGTGGAAGGCTGCTGCCAGCTGACAGCCGACGGTCTGAACCTCAGCATGGCCATGGATTGGGAGCTACAGATAAGCTAACCGTGGATACATCAGCGAGTGGAACAGTTTTGTCTTGTTACTCCTCGGAAAAGAAGAACACTGAGCTAGTTTTCCCGATTATGAAAAGCAGTGTTGGACAAACCAAAGATCTAAAAAAAAAAAGAAGAAATCTATAGTAAAAGACTTTTGACCATCATCTGTTCAATTGATAAAAGAGAAATTGTTTTGATTCTGATAAAGTCTGGTGCACATACTAGAAAGTTTTAGAAAATTTTAAATTCTGAAACTATTTAAACTGTATCTTAATATTAGATTTTGAGTTCTGGTTTGATGTATCTCTCCAAAGATCAAAGTAACTGTGTGTTTTCTAAAGTTTGATATCTGTTTGTTTAATTTTAAATTAGTACAATCCACACTTAGGATAACAACGCGTAAAATGTGTGTTGATTTTGATGTGAATGAGTTAAACCATCTTCGAGTTTACTAAAACGAATCATTCAGTTTGCTTAATGGCATTCTTTTGTGTTGGTGTGATCTGACCCCCTCTTCACCCATATTGCATAATAACATAATAACAGAACACTGAAATATGCTCCTCATTCTTCCAGGAGTCATTTTGGGGAGTGAGCAGACCTAAAAATAAAGAAATATAACTTAAAAGCAAGACAAAAAAAGAAAAGAAAAAAAGGAAACAATAAAAATATTTTTAGAAAAAGCTAAATGGTAGATAATATTTGATTTTAAGAGTGTGCTAGGCAGACTGCATTTACTTTTTCACACGTCTTTCAGTTTTCAGGCTTTTACCTGCTCTAAAGAATTCCAAAACACTGGATTGGGGTTGTATTTTTTTTTCCCACCGGGGCTAAAAATGGATGATACTCATAGCTTTACCCTGCTCTGGTTGTGCTGAAACTGCTCAACGGTGAGCTCCATTGAGAATAGGTTTTAGGGTTTGAATGCCTTCTGCTGAGGCAGGGCATCCACTGACCACTCTTTACATGCCCTATGGCGTAGCCCGCTGGCCTTTGTTTTCACCCAACAATGACGGGGACCGCTTGGCCAATGGGAGCCCGGGCACGGCCATGTTCAGGTGGCGTGTGTGTGTGTGGGAGCGTGAATGGCAGCGCAAAAGGTGAATCCATGTGAGGTGAATGTCTCTTTCTGCTCTGTGACGAAGGGGAGGGGGACGTCACACAAAGAAGGAGCCAATCAGACATTAGCTGTTTGGATTTATGCCAGGGTCTTTTGGCTTGTAAGACTTTAGTAGAAGTGGGAAAGGCCAGTTTTTTTTTTTCCCCCCCAAGAAAAAAAACACCAGCTGGGAAGAGATGCCATACACGCCGTCTGGCTTTTTCTGCGACCGGTTGATCCGGGAACGAGAGCGAAGAGACGGGGAAGGGTCCCTGA
This sequence comes from Menidia beryllina, assembly GCA_013363375.1. Taxonomy (NCBI): domain Eukaryota; kingdom Metazoa; phylum Chordata; class Actinopteri; order Atheriniformes; family Atherinopsidae; genus Menidia; species Menidia beryllina. The sequence goes on along the minus strand of JABUIW010000011.1, from coordinate 3,728,774 downwards.
ACAAGCCCCTCCGCTTCAACGGCCAGGACTTCAACACGCTGAGGCAGGAGTGCCTCCAGAGGAAGAGCCTGTTTGAGGATGACTCTTTCCCAGCCACCGTGGAGTCCCTGGGCTTCAAGGAGCTGGGCCACAAGTCCAACAAGGTCAAGAACATCGTCTGGAAGAGGCCCAAGGTAGGAAAGAAGGCATGAAGAGGCACATTGGGGTGCAAAGTTAAATAAAGAAGGGGTTGGATCACATGTCAGGAGGTGGGGTGTTTTTTTTGTTTTTTTTGATAATCAATGCTGTTTCTTTTATCCAAATTAATGAGGGATTGACATAAGGTGAGAAACCCAGGCCTCAGGGGGATTCTACCCAAAGATGCCGATGGTGTTTAATCCAGCTGGTTTCCGTGAATGGACGTGAACTGAATGCTTTAAGACTAATCGTTCCTTTGTTTTCCTTTTTTCAAAATTAAATGGTTCGCTAATGGGTCTCGTTGGACCGAATCTTACCCTCTGAATCCTCCCATAAACAGGTTATTTTCTCTGAACCCCCTTCTGTGTGGTCATTGCAGGAAATCTGCGAGAACCCTCAGTTCATTGTCGGAGGAGCCAGCAGGACAGACATCTGTCAGGGAGATCTGGGTAAACTATGCACAATCAAATGTTTCCCTCACACCGCGATACCCAGGTGTCCCGGCCCCGACAAAAGTTTAGATCCACAGACAGTTTTTCAGTGGGGTACTCATGGAGCAAAATGACTCTAAACTATTGGGAATAGAACAGTTTGCACTGCATTCTGCAGTGATGGTTTGTGTAGCTGTGCACATCTGCCGTCGACCCCCCCCAACACTCGGCCTCCCGGCACTGCGGCGGCCTCCACGTATTGTGCTTGCTCTTTTGGGAGGGATTCCAACCGGCAGCACTTCTCATTGTTGTTTCGTTCAGACGGCAAATAAAGGGGGCCGACGGGGACAAAGGTCCCGGCAGACACTGTTCACCATTCCCAGTTGAAAAACTTACATTGTTCCCCCCAGCGCGCACACCTGGACAGCCGAAAAAACCACCAGCGTCAGCACTCGGCAGGGCATCTTTTTTCTTCCTCCCCCGGACAAACAATCCAGGGGAGGAATTCCTGTCAGTCGTTTTGTTTTGTTTTGCAGCAACAAAATAAAAACCCTTTTCGCACATGGAGATGTTAAACATTTTACAAACAAGCATATCACAGAATTAAATACATGGCAAGATTTTCAGTTTGAGTAACTAGCGCCTTGTTCTTAATGTAAACTGTAAATGAAAACATTAGAAAAAAGATATAAGCCCAGGACAGGAAAAAACATTTAACCAAAAGGCATCATTTTGTCCGTTTAGGTGATTGCTGGTTGCTGGCTGCCATTGCCTGCCTCACCCTGAATGAGAAACTTCTGTATCGCGTGGTTCCCCAGGAGCAAAGCTTCTCAGACAGCTATGCTGGAATCTTTCATTTCCAGGTATGACACAACCACCAAAGTCTTACATGAATCCTGAAATTATCGACTTCCTATTCTATATTCTTTAAGTAATGTGAAACCATTTAGCATAAAAATTACACATCATTAAAGAACGATCTATATCAGTCAGTCAGTTTTCTAGGTAATAAAATGAGTTAACTCTTTTTTCTAAAGAAATATGCTTAATTATAATATTCCCAACAGCATTTGTCGATACAAATACATCCTATAGAAATACTTCCTATATTAAACTATTTCTCTATGCACTTATTTATATATATATATAGAGAGAGAGAGAGAGAGAGAGAGAGAGAGAGAGAGAGAGAGAGAGA
>JABUIW010000011.1:3698790-3726961 GCA_013363375.1 Menidia beryllina | reverse complement strand
AGAGAGAGAGAGAGAGAGAGAGAGAGAGAGAGAGAGAGAGAGAGAGAGAAAATACTTTTTAAATTGACTTTATTCTTTTTTTTAACAATTTACCTACATATTACTTACAGTGACTAAGTTCAACCAATAATGAAAGCAGATGTTATTTGCAGCTGGACAACTAGACCAAATATCTAGTACTCCCTAGAAACTTCTCAATTCACTGTAAGAATGCCATTTCTTCTCACTGATATTTCAGTTTAGGAATGCTTAATTGTTGGAGAGCCTGAAGAGAAAAAGAAGAGCCACATTGTCAGCTGATGCTAAATTATTTATTACAATTGTTGAGCAGAGGCAACGCCAAATATTTTTTTAGATGATCACATTAAACACTTTATTCCCCCCAAAACACTTTATAGAACATTACCATTTGGGTTTTTGTTATAATGGACAGCTAAGGCACCTGTGGGCCATGCTCGCAGAGCTCATAGCTGAACGTAAACCAGGTCGTTCTGGAACCCCGTAGAGGAGCAGGTGTTCAGTGTGGGACATTCTCTGGTCTCAGCGGTGTCACCCAGGTTGCTTTGAAACAGCTGAGATCAGTTTCAATGGAAACAGGGGGGTGGTGTGGGGTGGGGTTGGTGGGTTAGTTTATCAAAAATGAGTCCATTGAGTCCTGACATCTTGTCATGCCTTTAAATGCACATGTATCGTTTCTTCCTGGCATCCTACCCTCCCTCAGTTCTGGCGTTACGGCGACTGGGTGGATGTTGTCATTGACGACCGCATCCCAACATTCAACAACCAGTTGGTCTTCACTAAGTCAGCTGAGAGGAACGAGTTCTGGAGCGCTCTTGTGGAGAAGGCCTATGCCAAGTGAGTGTGTGCTACTTTCTGGAAACATCCACAGACATGTGATTTTCTGAAAATGATTTCTAAAATGTCCGTTTTAGCAAGTTTGGTTTCAGGTAAAGGCTTTTTTAAATGTGAGAAGATGAGCGGCAGGTAAAGGGGAATTTGAACTCATGACCCCCCCCCCCCCCTTCCTGTGTCCAGGCTGCACGGATCCTACGAGGCCCTGAAAGGTGGAAACACCACAGAGGCCATGGAGGATTTCACTGGCGGCGTCACTGAGTTTTATGAGATGAAGGAGGCTCCCAAAGAGCTCTACAAGATCATGAAGAAAGCTCTGGCCAGAGGCTCCCTCATGGGCTGCTCCATTGATGTGAGCCGTTTGCATCTACCCCACTGTGACCCGCTGCCATCTCAGCAGAACGTGTAGAGCAGCTCTTTATGTGTTCCTTTGGCCTGTTTCCTCTGCAGTCCCTGGTTCCGGCTCGCTTCGAGACTCGCACAGTGACCGGACTCGTGAAGGGTCACGCCTACTCTGTGACGGCCGTGGAGGAGGTAAAGCGAGCTGAAGACCCCGCTGTGTGCTGTGTAAAGAGTGCGGGCTTTGCTGAGCTTTGCAGAAAACATGTGTCTAAATTGAACTGCACAAGGCCATAAGTCCAACATCTGAGCCGACCAGTGCTCCATAGAATGGATGGAGATTGCTTCATTAAAAAGAAAAATACATGTTGAGGATTTGATCTCTTAATCGCCACTATTTCCGCTTTTTTTCTTTTTTACTCCAGTGTAAAGCGTCTCAGCACAAGGACTCGAAAGTTCGTCTGGTGCGTCTCAGGAACCCATGGGGTCAAGTAGAATGGAACGGCCCCTGGAGTGACAAGTGAGAAATCTATTGACCATCTTTAGCCTTTAGTTGGACCTTCCTTAACCTTTCCTTTTCTACCCCTATGTCCAATCATCTGGGTGCTGGAGTTAAATCTTTTTGTCCACTGATCTCTCTCCTGACCTTTCTTTCGACAGCTCTAAAGAATGGACCTCGATCTCTAAATCGGAGAAAGAGAAACTGCAGCACCAGAGCGCAGAGGATGGAGAGTTCTGGTAAGCGGCTCCTTTTGACCATGTGAACACAGCTTGAAAGTTTTAAATACGCGACCGTGATTATTCAGATTCTTACTTTGTAATGTTGGATGTATATAAAAAGAATATCTATAAATGTCAACTTTCTGACATGACAGTTTGAAATACCATCGGATCTCTAGTTTTATTCCATCTCTAATTTGGTGCGAGGCAGCCGATGCTTCCCTGAATTCCCTCAGTTGTCAGGAATGCAACAGCTGAACAGAGCAGATGCTGAGTTTCGAATAAGGCTCTTTGTACACTCCGGTCCCATCAAGGATGTCATTCGAGGACTTCAGGAAGAACTACACCAAGATCGAGATCTGTAACCTCACACCCGACGCCCTGGAGGACGACAAGATCCACAAGTGGACAGTTTCAGTGAACGAGGGCCGCTGGGTGAGAGGATGCTCTGCCGGAGGCTGCAGAAACTATCCAGGTACTCTACATCAAAACGCTAAGCAGAGAGCTTTCTGAACGTTTTTATGAATCTTTTTCCATTCAAAATGCCTGGGACTAAGGGCCTGATGGATTGAGTTCTAAAGTGTTGACATTACAAATGCCCTGCAGACACTTTCTGGACAAACCCGCAGTACCGTCTGCGTCTGCTGGAGGAGGACGATGATCCCGAGGACAACGAGGTGGCCTGCACGTTCGTGGTGTCGCTGATGCAGAAGAACAGGCGGAAAGAGCGCAAAATGGGAGCCAACCTCTACACCATCGGATTCGCCATTTATGAGGTGTCCAGTTAGGTTCTTACGGGCCAGTCCCAGACTACAAACATGTACCCAGCCTTTATGTAAAGATGCTAAAAGAGTCTGCTGCATCACTCAGGGAGGATGAATGAGCTCTGGAGAACATGTTAATGGATACTGGATGTTATTTGTTTGTTTGCTTTTTGCATTTGGTATTTGCTTTTGGCTATTTTTTTCTTTATTAAGAAATAGATACAGATGTTGTTTTTGTCTCTCTGCAGGTGCCAAAAGAGGTGAGGAGAAAAAAAACTGAGCGGTGGTACAAAAGTTCTTCGGACCTCACACTGAGACTTTTGTTTTTTAATATATATATATATATACTGTATATATATATGTAATTAAACACTAGCCATCGTGTCCATTCATATTTGAAAATCCCTCCCCTGGCTGTCGTGTCTCTCCTTCGCCCTCCCCTCTAGATGCATGGAAACAAGCAGCACATGCAAAAGGATTTCTTCCTCTTCAACTCCTCCAAGGCCCGCTGCAAGGCCTACATCAACCTGCGGGAGGTGACGCAGCGTTTCCGCCTGGCCCCCGGCGAGTACGTCATCGTCCCCTCCACCTACGAGCCCCATCAGGAGGGAGAGTTCATCCTGCGGGTCTTCTCTGAAAAGAAGAACACTTCAGAGTGAGTGGGTGCGGGGGACCAGGGTTTGCATTGCATGAAGAGGGATTCGGTATTTACAGCTCCAGTTAGATTTGTCCGACAGTCAGTGATTATTTAGTTTCACAGGTTCATATTCAAGTTTTTTTTTTAAGCAGGGCCAGACACTAAATTTCGACACAGGTCAGAGCCATATTGTTTCAATATCTGTAGCAAAATGAGTGAGGTAGCCCTAAATTGCATTCCGTTCCCTTCCTATTTCCCAGACATGATAGAGAAAACCTATAGTTTATCACTGTAAGTTTCCAAAAAGGCAGCCTCCTTGATAACCTGATGCAGGTATTTCCAGCAAAGCTCTGCTTCAAAACGTTTCCTCACCCCCTCTTATGTGCATTTTGTGGTCCTGGTTTGTGTGTCTGGTGATGAGGGAGGGCTTGTTTGGTGGGTGGGACAAAAACCGCCACGAGCAAACAATTTTAACGGCCATTTGATTTGTAGAGCTGGAAGAAACCGGCCCCAGTTCGAGGCTGTTATGGAATCTTTTTTAGGACAAGCGGCTACAGATTTGGGCATGATCCGGTAAACTTTCCATAGATATTCAATGCTGCACGCTCAAGTCCCAGCAAACCACCAACCGCTCCCCCTGGCTCCCCGGACGAGGCGACGGCACGCCGAGCCGGCCGGCGCTCCGACACACCGGGACCCGGTTGGGAATCAGGCTGTGGGATGGATGAGCACAGGAAACTCTTAGAAGTCTTTTGTATGAAAACAAAAAAAACAAAACATGTTTACTGATGGATATTGAGAAGAGTATGGGCTGTGAAATTTTAAATCTCCCAATTGGAATGTGTTTACTTGGATTTTTTAAGAAAAAGAGATCAAACCAAGTCATTGACAAACAGTATTTAGATAGAAATAAAGAGAAACTTGGCTGTAGGAAGCGACAGGTGGTATTAAAGTATCTAACAACCCTAACTACTTCTATATGCTTGGTGCAGTATGAGTCTGAGACCATAGGCCTTTAGATGGAGTATAATGAATACAGTATCAGCTATATGCCACTAAAAGTCTTAATTCCTACTGAGAGTAACAGAACACAGGCTTGTGGTCCAGACGAGATGATAATGTCTCCGTGGTGACTGCTGTTTATTCGTCTTCTCCCAGGGAGATAGAGAACAGGATCGAGGCCGACCATCCAGTGGTAAGTGTGTCCTTATTTTACAACATCTGCACTTTAAAGGCATGCTGCATCAATCCTTTGCTTTTTAGATAGCTCTACTAGTGCTTTTACCGCTTTAGTTAGTCTTGTTTGTGTTCAAACACACGAAGCGCTCGGCCAACAGACTAACATGATTATATAGCCCATAGCCCACTGAGCAAGAGGATTCACACTTTTTTCTTTGCGTCATTTATACCATGTCTGTGCTTTGCGGGTCCCTGATGCCTCAGCCAGCGCCAGCCTCGGCAGGGGAAGAGAGTGAAGAGGACCAGCAGTTCCGGACTATTTTTCAGGAGATAGCCGGGGATGTGAGTACAGACAGACGCGGCAGGAGGAAGCTGCGTTTGACATGCCCTCCAGCAGCCCAAAAAAACTATTACCTGTATGACTAACTAACTTTCTTTCGTCTTCGTCGGCTGAGCAGGAGATGGAAATCACAGCCAACGAGCTGAAAAATGTTCTCAACAGAGTGATCAGCGAACGTGAGTCAACTCCAATGAGCTGCAGTACATCTTTTTTACATTTGAAATGTTGTCCATTTGTGTTGACTACCTAATTTACAACAAATGATGACAGGGCACATTCCACTATAGTTACGTGCAGGTATGAGGTGAGATATTGGACACTGAGATACTTCACGAATGAACATGAACAGAATTGGAAGTACAAAAGCATTTTTTTTTATAGAAAGCTGATAACTCATGCTGTCCTATTCATGATTTCTACTGGTTGTTCAGCTCTTGCTCTTTTGTTTTTCCCTTCAGATAAGGACCTGAACACGGAGGGCTTCAGTCTGGAGAGCTGCAGGAGCATGATTGCTCTGATGGACGTATCCTTTGTATCGAGTGCATCAGGCTGGCTGTGTTGGCTATAGGAGGCACAACCTGCTGAGACCCGTGGCAGGGTCTGTGATGGACGCTCACACGGTCTGCACATCGCGGCACTCCATTACAACCCTTGCGTTTCGTTTTGACCTCCGACCTCACCTGATTTTGCTATTAAATGTCTCACCTGCTCGTTTACCAGCTAAGATGGCACGACAACTTCACGCAGTGCAATCTGATGTTTCCAAAGTTATGCCAATCCACCAGTGTTTTTATTTTATTTTTAATCTTTTGGGATTTTGCTAGGCTTGCTGTTTAATTTTTATTGGAGAGGTTAACCCACAGGTGGATGTTTCTTTTATACCCAATCTTGACACCCTCACTTGTTACCAATTGATCTGCTCTATGTAGAATCTTCTAAAATGGTGTAACCAGTAGATTCTTTAAACCTCGTGATATATTGCTGGAATTAATTGTTAAATTGGTTTTATTTTCTTACTACAATAGTTTAGCAATGGAAACACTCAAATTATTATGATTATTCGGCCAAGCCTAACCTTAGTGATTGGTCGCAGGTTCGCTATATACAGGTGAACTTTTATCTGAGGTTAAACATATGCCTGAATAACAGAAATGAAACACAAGGCAATTTTTATTTCCCCCCAAGTTTTCATGGAACACATTGCACAGTTTTGTCTTGACTGTGACATTTAGATGGATGGGACAGGAAGACTCAATCTTCAGGAGTTCAGACATCTCTGGAATAAGATTAAACAGTGGCAGGTGGGAAAGCAGGTTTTTGTATTGTTTTTATGTATAGCATCGGAAAAATGTCTGCAGTTTTAAAATATTGAAGGTTTTCAAGGGAAAACAAAGTAATTCAAAAATTAAAATAAAGTGAAAAAAAGGCATTAAATGGAAATTTTCTAAACTGAATTGTACATTTTTAATGATAGTTGCTAAAAGATAAATTGTATTATGATCTTCTAGAATTCTGAAACACTAATGCTAATTTTTTGATCTAGCTCACCAGTAAACCAGACCAGGTATTAAAGAGGCTGTTTTATAATGGTGGTTTACTTCTATCCATCAATAAATCAGTCACTTTTTAGTGCATTGTTTCTTCTATCTAATTATGAGAAAACAAAATATTGATGTTTACTTTTGAACTTGACACAATTATCTTTCAGTCGTCGAAACATTTCCATGGAAAGTTTAAACTTTACATAAACATAGGTTTCTATTAATTTATCTGATGAATTTACTTGGAAATCTTTCACCCCATTACAGCCTTAGCAGTTTTCAAACAACGGTGTAACTCTTTTGAAGATGCTTTAGTTTTGACACAGGAACAGCCCCGGTAAAGACCTGCTAAGCTCTAGAATACTTAATGTTGGGACGTCTGAAACTGACACCGTTTCTTTTTTCAGGGAATATTTAAACACTATGATGCAGACCAGTCAGGTAGCATCAACAGCTATGAGATGAGGAATGCTGTCAACGATGCAGGTAATGACACATGCCCAAATGTTTCTTTTTTAAATAATTCAACCCATTTTTTCAATGTTTTTTTCATTGCATTTTCCGTTTTTGTTGACAATTATTAAACGTAACGTTAATTACTGACGTTGTTGCTGAAGTTGGGTCCATTCTGAACTGTATGATGTTGACAGCAGTTTTTTAATTGTACCGTTGTCCCTGATGAACTGCTCTCGGGGGGGGGGGGGTCTTTTGATGTTATTTGCTGATTTGCATGCAATCTGTGGTATATATTCAGTCTTCACCACTCATAGCTTCAACTCATCCTCTAAATGTTCTTGTCACTGTACAGTCATGTGTCTTATGTCCCGTTCAGGCTTCCGTCTCAACAACCAGCTGTACGACATCATCACCATGCGCTATGCAAATGAGAACATGAACATCGACTTTGACAGCTTCATCAGCTGTCTGGTCCGGCTCGAAGCCATGTTCAGTAAGTCAGTGCCACGTCAACACAGTATAAATCTTAGTATGAGATCGATTTGAGAAGGAGATTCCAGCAGATTTGAATACTAATCAATGTGATCAAATTCACTTTCCTTGCAACGACATTATGCAGAGTGAGCCAAAAGTCCCAGAATACCGGTTTGTATCAGAAACAAAAGGGAAAATGACCTATCTAAACACCCAAGCAAATAATGAGTGAGGGGGGCTATGTTTTAGGCTATGTCCGGAACATGGCCGCCACTTGAAAGCCGCCATATTTGATCAAGTTTTTCCAATGGGAAGGAGGTCCTTTAGCATATCAAACAAGGCCAGAATTGTCTTAGAAATCGATTTACATAATCAGATTTTCAATATGTCTTGCAGTTCAAAAGTTATCAACACAGTCATTTGCAACAATAAAATTGCCTGTAATGTACAGCCTGTTTGACATGAGAAACTCATAACATTTACAGCTGTGCAACATCCCTCCTTCTTCTAATATCAGCCTGTAAACCGAAGAGACCCGTAGCTGGGCTGTAGGATTTAGCTCCTCTTAGCATTATTTTTGCAGAAATGACTTATAAGTAGGAGCATATGTTGATCTAAAACCAGCTTTTACTTTTACTAGTGTTAATGGTGCCTATCTGGATACACATTCATTTACCTTTATATCATCAGAGAATATGGTAGAATGTTGGATGGACTTTACACATAAACCAGATTTGAAATTACAACTCACGTGACCACAGGGCAGGTTACCACTTCATGTCAGTCACTTTAAAATGAGCTTTGGTCCAGACAAGACACCAGCATTTGTCTGTATTATGTTCTCATATAATGCTTTTTTGCTTGATAGAAGGCTAACCTGCATCTGAGGTTCTGCCTCTAAAAGCTGCTTTGTTTATACCCCATCACGTTACAGACCACTTAGCATACTTAATTCCTCCAGTCCCCCTTTAATCAGCACCATTTTTTCTCAATTTTTTCTTCCAATCATTTTGAGATGCATTAACACATTGAATTCATAATGAGCTAATTATTATCTTGAAGTAATTAAATGTTTCACTTTCAGTATTGAAATGGATTCTATGTTCTGATGTCAGTAGAATATTGGTTTGAGATTTGCATATTAATATTATACAAATATGATTTATAAAAATGACAGTATTTTATACACATTGTTGTAGTACATGTGCTATACACAAAGAGCTGAATAGCTTCCTTACACTCTAAGATGTGGCACAGTCATGTGCACTTAAGTCAGACTTGCAAAGGGATCTTTTTCTCCTCTCAGGGGCGTTCCAGGCCTTTGATCAGGATGGAGATGGCACCATCAGACTCAGCGTCTTAGAGGTAATGAGCTGTATCCCTTTTTTCTAACCTCATTCATATATAATCAAAACATACTTGTATTGAATAACTAAGCTTCCTGTGCCTAAAAATGACATTTTGAATTCCAGTTAAGACCTTTTATTCAAAATTCCCAAAGCAGGGTATAAAGAATTTCCACTGCCTGATGACACTTTTTTTTTTTTTAATGCCATCCACAGTGGCTCCAGTTGACCATGTACGCCTAAAGAGGCGTCTTCTCCCAGGTGAGCTCCACTCCACATGAGGAACAGACCTGCCAGCCTTTACCTCAATACTCAGTGTGCCCGACCGCCGTTAGCTTTCATCCACCACACCTCCTCCCCCTCCTCCCTCTCCTCCCCCAGTCCCCCGCAGCTCTGCGCCAAAACGTTCCTCCATTTTCACCTTCTACATTTCTACTTGCAGGGAAGCTCATAACGTATGCGTTTCCTTCTCTGCACCTTGTCTTCTGCTCTCAGTCGGTAGCTTTGTTATCAACTTCTTTTTTTTTAACTTAAATACAAACAGACTTCCTCACTGTTACTCAGTACTTTTTCTCAGGCAGCAAACACACACACACAACCTCTTTTTTTCCTGTCAACAATACGTCATAGAGAGGCTCTCTCCCGCACAGCAACGAACTTCTGTACAAGTTTGGTTTTTGAACTGTCATGCTCTCCTTCAACCTTTATTCTTCTGTTATCGAACCGAGCAGGGAGGGCTTTCCCTCCTAAATTCATCCCAGTGACCCGGACTTTGGTGGGAGGTCAACAAAACCCGTCACATGTTCCCTGCTTCTCGTTAACATTTCCGATGACATATTTTCTGAAGCAGGTCGTAGTGAGGATAGCTAGTTCACTTTTTAACCCTGGATTCTGTGAGGGACTGGAAACCAGCATTCCCTGATGGAGAAACTTTCGCTCGTCTCAGAGCCAACCGGCAGAAACTCCACCTTTGAGGACAGTTCAGTTTGCCAATCTTTAAGCTCTGGGCTCGGATGGATGCCATTCACCAAGAAAACTGTGGCATCTACGAGTTTTTCCTCACGATGTTGACAATCGAGGTTCCAATATGGATTTGAAAGAATATGGCTAAAGGGTTGGACTGCAGCGTTTTTTTTTCTTTTCATTTTTTTTTTGTGATTTTATTTTTTCCCACGAAGGCTTTGGTCAAAAATGAGTGTACTGCATTTTTAACTATTTTAACCAAATAAATAAATGTGTAGCTGTTGGTTTGACTGCGTTACCAGAGTAGTTGTGATATGAAATGTTTTTTTTTCATGTTTTACCATGAAATGCATTACCCCCCCCCCCATCAGAAACAAAAACCCAACTTGAAGCATACACTCAGTAAAAAAAGCAAGGGACACGTCAGAGGCCTTCAGATGTTGCAAACAAGTTTTTATTATTAATGACAAGAATACTCTTTTATATTTTTTAAAAAATAGCTCTTCGCAACTTTGGTAATCAATGAAAAACTTGAAGAAACTCAGGAATGCCGGGTTAGAGGTGAACTGCGCGCTTTCCTCTGCCATAATTGAGTGAGAAAACAGCCACGGTGAGAACGTCAGGTTCATACAACTTTCACCCCTCAAAACACAAACAACTAATGTTGCAACCGATCGTGCTAAAGAGAACGTCATCTGAGCTTTCAGGCTGATTAAAACAGGTGGAAGCGTTCAATAAAGGGATCCGTGTTTCCTATTGTTTCATAGAATCTAGGGTGAAGTATGGCATGGGAGATGAAATGTAATTCTTCCCTTCAATATCTTCCATCCAACGTCACCTTTAAATATCCTTTTGCCTCCTCGCTGGAAAACACAGCCCTGGTATCTTCTTGCTTCGAAGCTCCGCAGCTAAGAACAAACTCCAAAGCCAAAAAGAAAAGAGAAAGAAATGTGCTTTTAAAAACACCATCTCACACTCACTCCGGGAACACAAAGTTCACTTCACAGCGTTAAAACATTCCGACAACAATTACCAGGGAGAAATCCACGCCAGTTTAAAAAAAAACTACGTACAGGAAACACCAACACGCCGTCGCGTCCACGTCTTTGACACCGTTATCACTGCAAAATGCATATTCTAAAATGGCAACCTCAGACCAAGTCGCACCACAGAGTCCCTACACTTCTGAACGGGCAACAAATAAATCAAAGGTGACCGTAGAAAGCAAAAGAAAAGATGATAATTAAAAACTAGGTGTTTTTCATAATTAAATACAAACCAAACAAAGGTAAAAAAACCAACAACTTTCACTTAAACTCTTAACACATAAAAGAATTTAACCCGACCTGGGAGACTGCGCACAGACTTACTGAAAGGGCTCCATCACTTATCCTCACCACAAATATAAGGTCACTTTAAACATACGAAAAAAAGAAAAGAAAAATAACTGAACGTTGCTCAACATGACAAGTCACATCTGTATGAACATCTCGACCCATGCCATATTCACTGGGTTCTGGTTGTGGCTTTTCGAGCGAGGAGCGCTGGCATATCCCCGGCAAACCGGCGGCAGCTGAGGTTTTCTCCAGTCATCGTAGTCGTTATTTCTGCGTCTTAGTTTGGTCAGTGAAAACGGGTGGTCACTCAACGAGGAGGGGAAGGAGTGTTGTGTGGAACGAGTTAAAAAAAAAAAAAAAAAAGATAAAGAACCGTTCAACCCTGCCTTTGTGACCGTATTACGGTTGGATTCCAACACCGAAACGTAAAGGATGGAGTCGTCGGACGCCACTCCGCAGGCTCTGCGCCAGGGTGGGGGCGAGCACTGCCGAGTTTGGCGGGTCCCGAGAAATTGCCCCCTCCCCCCCAATATGGGGGGGAGGGTTAACGGGGTGGGGGAGGTTACGTGGAAAAGAGGGAGGGGCTTTGGGTGAAACTAGGTTCCCACCGACGGCCCCTAAGGCTCCGACTTGGCGTCCTCTTCGGCGTGTTTCTGCATGTGCAGCGACAGCGTCTGCAACGGGAAGGCAAACATTCCCAGTGTTTTGTTTTTTTAAAACCACATAACTTTGTTAATTACAGTAAATACACCAAATGCTTCGTAACATCGATTGGAAAGGTTTTTTTCCTATGACAAAAATAGGCAGAAAAATACCCTTTTACAACCCAGTATTTACCCATTTTTGTTGTTTTGTTGAGGACCCCATCAAACATAAGATGGTTTATCTCAAGGAACTTATCCTCTATGGAAATAAATAAATAAATAACATATATAGATATACACACATACACATATACATACATTGGGGCCGCCGCGCGCGGAAAAAAACTCCTGGCAGTTCCTCCAGCGACACTTGAGCGTCAGGAATTTGGCGCCGGCGTGGACGCTGACCAGGTGCTGCTGCAGATGCTCCGACGTCCCAAATAACATGGCGCAGCCGTGCCACTGCGGAGGAGAAGCAGCGTTTACAGACCACCGCTGTGGGGGGCCGGAGGAAGACCGACACAGAAACGGAGTCGGAACCTCAGACAGAAACAGAAAGATAACGGGGACGAAACGGATGTGGGGAAAAAATGTACTCCAGAGTGGAGGCTGGATGAGCTTTGGACAGAACTGGCTGCTAAATGCAAAACTAATATGGTACAGAAAGAGAAGGAAAGAGATTTCTGTTAAACAATGTACTATGTTTATTTAATAAAAAAATAATCTAAACAAGACCAAAAGCTTTCTCTATTTGTGGATCTGTTTTTTTCCTGCTCAAAGTGAATTATGTAGCAAAATCAAGCACGAATAAAAAGCGTTTTTATCAACTAAAAGGGGAACATATGCTTCTTGCTCGGTGAGCGTCTTCTGGCTCTCCTAAAACAGTCCCGTGGACTCCTCTCGACCAACCCGGTGAGCTCCACGCCTCGTCCGTTGGTCTTACCCTGCAGCGGTAGCTGTTGGTCAGGTTGAGCTTGATGGCCTGCACGCTGCCATCATAACAGCCTGTGTAGATCTGAAACGATTAAGAGCCACATTGACTTTAGCCTTTAGGCTCAAGGAGGAAGGGGGCGTGGCCTGTGCAGCTATAGGACATCACATATCTAAAGAAAAAGGGATATCTCTTACCATGTTCTTGTGGAGTGCCATACACAACACCATGTCGTTGTATCCACTGTACACCTGTAGCTGGTCCTGAGTCTGTGGGCAGATTTGTATGTATTTTTTTAAACTTTGGAACTAATCTTATTTGAGAAACCGACTTAAGCTCCGATAATGAGTGGGAGATGGGGTTATTTGGACGGCGCCGACCGACCTGCAGGTCGTAGACGCGCACCAGCTTGTCCAGGCAGGCGGTGACCATCGTGTTCCCCATGACGGCCACCACCGTGACGGCGTGGCTGTGGCCCCGGAAGACCTGCACCGGCTCTCCCGTCTGCGGGCGGAGCGGAGGAAACTATTTAGGGGGGCTACTCTGGCTTAAGCCCCGCGAAAAAGCAGAGCTTGAGCTGTACGTTTGAAATCGTGCTGACAAACTCACGTGGATGTTGTGGGCGTACACCGAATGGTCGCTGGCTCCGCTGTACACCAGATTGTTGACCACCTGAGGGGAAGATTGGGTTACCGTCGTGGATCACTTCACTCATGCTTCTATACAGCTCTGAGGTGTTTGGTGTTTGTCCTCGCTGCCTGTGCTTTTCTTCTTTTGTCTCTTGTTTTTTTTTTTTTTCCCTGTGTCTGCTGGTTATTGGACATTGGATATTGGATATTCTCTGTTTTCTAAAAATTTGGCGGCGGGTCGTACAGCTAATTTTCCCCTCTCTCCATCTTCCTAGAAGCATCTGTCTCCCTTTCTGTCTGATTCCCTTTTTTCTTTACCCCTCTTTCCCTGTCCCCGTTTCAGGATTGGCATTAAGGGTGTGTATAGTAGAAAAATCAAAATAAAAAAAAGCAGTATCGGATAATCAGAGGGGGTGTTTTATCCATAAAGCTTGGCTTGGCGAAACAAATGTGTACTGCATGACGCGGGGTTAAGTTCAGATTCCAATTTTGCAGCCATAATGCCGAACACGACATGGTAAAAAAAAAAAAAACAATAATAAAAAGCGTAATTATTATTCTCAGATGTTGTGAAATCAGTTCAGAAGCGGACTGAACCCTTTGGACCTACCCCACCCACCTTCATGCAGAGAACGCTCTTGGTGTGGCCCTGCAGGGTGCGCAGCAGCAGGCCGTTCTTGGCCGCCCTCACGGTGATGGTGCTGTCGTAGGAGCCCACCAGCAGGATCCGCTGGGCTCCCTCCTGCGATGAGGCCAGACAGCTCACGGCGCGTGGCCCATGGCACTCGAACACATCCATCTGCTTGTTGGTCTAAACAGTCAATAGCAAAACAAAAGAAAAAAAAGGAAGAGTTGGCTCCAGCCTGCAGGATTTTGTGCATTTTTCAGCTGATCTAAAAACCCCAAAAAGTTTGTTTGTTTCCACCGAAAAGGCAGCAAAGGATAACTTCAGATAAAGAAAGTGCCACACCTTGAGGTTAAAGGTCACCACTGTGCCATTTGCCAGGCCGGCGTACAACATCCTCCATCGGCTGTGGAGGCAGAGGACTCGGTCCGACAGGGAGAACTGCTGCTCTAGCTCCCGTGTCTGTGGACAAAAGCAACAATAATAATCATTTTAAAAAGTCAGCCTCGGCATGGCGTTTATCACGACCACTTCGGGGTGTGCGTCCACCTTGAGGCTGTAGCAGCGGATGGTCTGGTCGCTGGAGCCGGAGTAGAGGCGGCGGTGCAGGCTCGGCGCGGCGGACACCAGCAGGCAGGTGACTTTGGAGCTGTGCCCCTCGAACACGGCCATGCATTGGTGGCTCTGCGAACGAAAGTCGGGACAGGCCGTTAGAGCGCCACGCCCGGCTGCTGCCGCGCCGTCCAACGGGACTCGACAGGACGCGGCACCCACCGCCAGGTCGAATGCTTTGATGGTTCGGTCCCCTGAACACGTGTACAGCAGCCCGTTGTGGATCTGGATGGCGTTCACCGCCTCCTGGTGGCCATCGAACGCCCCCTCTGTCGGCGTCTCGTCCTCGCCGTGGTCAGAGGACACATCTAGGGAATAAAATGCAGGATCAATGGGTGTGATTCAAGCTTTGCTGCAACAACAACAGCTTGTAGGATTTCCATCATCATCATGTGATCACTAGTAAGATTCTTTAAAAGAGCACTTTAAAAAAAAAAAAAAAGTGGCTGTCTGTTAATGTGTAACCTGATGAAAAAACAAGAGCACATGCAGTTCTCTGGGAGCAGGTGAACGTACCTGATGAGGTTTTGGGTAACACGGGGACAAACGGCAAATCACTGCAGGGAGAAAAAAAACAAACAAACGCTTATTTCTGTTTACATAAATGTTGTAGACTTCTTCAGGTGCTTTCAGGTTGGAAACCTCAACCCAATTGGATAATCTGAGTAACTCGATGGTGAAAGCGTTCACCACTCTGGAAAAAGTTGAACTCACCTCTCAGATGATTTACACAGGTCAATGTCACTGGTGGAGGAGACCTCATTGCAGGCCAGCTTTTTCGGCTCGGGTCTGGAGGAGTCAGGGAGCAGGGCTGAAAGAGGAGGAGGAGGAGGAGGCGGGGGTGGAGCGTCCATGTGGTGCTGCTGGCTGGTCATGGTGACCTCCATGCTTTCTTCTGAATCGAGGTTCTCCTTGAGCTCGGCGCGGGCCCCCCGTGGGGGCGCTGAGGCCTGTTTGGCTGACCTCTGCTCTCTTTTCTCGGGCGCGGCGGTCGGACGCGTCTTCTCCCCGTCCTCTAGGTTCGCCCCGGCCTCTTTTTCGTCTGCGGGCAGGCTGGAGGTGCTGACCTGAGAGCCGCTGCTGGGTCTCCGGCGCTGCCGCAGCCACCGCGGCCTGGAGGCCTCCTCGTCTAGCTCGGTGTCGCTGCTCTCGGGCTGCTCCGTCCCCTGGGCCTTCTTGAACGCTTTCCTCTTCTTCAGCTTCCTGACGCGCTTTCCGTTCCTCGTTTCGGACGGAGAGGCGGGCACACTGAAAACCGCCGGGGGCTGCATTGACTGGATGTCGGCGCGGTCCTCGGAGCCCCTCCTGCTCGGTAAGACGAGCTTCGCGGGACTTTTAATTGACCCCAGTGTCGTCTTCTCTGTGGTCTGGACCAGGCCTGAGAACTTGTCTTTGCAGCCTGCAGGATTTTCGCCGTGAGCGTGACTGGACTCGAACTTCCCTTCAGGAGATGACCGGTAGTTCAGGGCAGGACCTGCATAGAGTTCAAAAGACTTAACACGCGCTCTCGGTAGAATTTTTTTTTTTTTATTAGATTCGACGATCCTCTGGGGGAATAACCGCCCCTGTTTGGCCCGAGCGGGACCACTATCTGCATCAAATTAAGTTACCTGGAGAGGCTGGTGCCGGGGGGGCCAGCAGCTCTGGCGTAGTGCTGTGAGCACAGTGGGTGATCTGGTCCACGCCTTCCATCTCTGAGCTGACGAGCACTGGGGAACGGGGCTCCTCCTTGATGACCACGAGGCTGGGGGACGGAGGGGAGATGCACTCTGCGGGGGTATTTTTGCCGGGAGCAGCACAGGAGGGCGAGCGGGGCTCCGTTTCGCTCGAATCCACCTTCTCTTCTTTCAGCTGGATGGCTGGCGTTTCCTCCGCATTTCCTGAAAAAGGATGCAAAAGTCCAGTTAATAAAGGCCGCCATGAGTTGATTACGTTTTTTAAAGACTGGAATCTATTGCTATAAATACAGGGTCAGGGTAAATAGTCAAATAGACCCGCCATCCTGAAAGTCGCCATATTGGATAATGGGCAATTTTTTTTCCACCTGGAAGGTGGTCATGTGGCATATCAAAGAAGACCAGAATTGTCTCAGGAATTGATTGCCACAATCATATTTGCAATGTCTCCAGTGGTTCAGAAGCTGTACACACAGAAAGTTGAAACACTGGACATGTTCAGCAACAGGTAAACATGCTTCCAACACGTCCCCTCACCCACTACTTGCTGGAGTAGACCCCTTTCTTTGCTGAAATAAAAGGGCGTCCTGTGACTTAAGACACAACCGAGTAATAGAGTATTTACCTTTCATCCCTTGTAGTAACTCAATCCGCTTGTTTCTTAGCGTGCTCATCTCCACTGTCATCTGAACGGTGAGGAAATGAGAAATGTTCAGGTAATTTCGTAGTTAGAGTATTACAGAGTATTACAATAACGAGTGACGCCATTCGAAAAACACACCTGCTGTTTAACCACCATGAGACGCTGCACCTCCACGTAGGCGGCCTCCAGCGTGGCCCGGGCCTGGATCAGGCTGGTGTCCACACTCTGCAAGGTCTGGCTCAGCTCCTCCTCCCGCAGAGACACAGCAAGCAGCTGGTCGATCTGCAGTCTCTCTGCGGCGAGCAGAAGGGGGAAAAAAAAACAAAAAAAATCCCGAAGCTTCAGAGGCAGCAAAACGACGCAAAGTGTTGAAAAAAAAAAACAAATCTTTTTCCCTTTTACCTTTTTTGGATTTGACCTTCCTTCTTTTGCTATCGTGCCCCAAGCAAGATGGCTCCGTGCTGGGAACATCCTGCGATAAGGACAAAAAGAATGGTGGTGTGTTCTGCTTGCTAGCGTAAAGTCAGAGTGTGCCTCACTCACCCCGGCTGCTCTCCGCCTCTTGCCCGTCCCCTGACCGTCCTGCTGCTCCGTCCCCGAGCTGCTGTCCCCGAACACCGAGTCGGAGCGCTGGAGGGCTCTGACCGTGGAGCACCTCAGCGTCTCTGGCTGCCTCTGTGCTCCGGCCTCCGGCTGACCCAGACTATGATCCTGATGTCCTGCGGGCCTCCGCTGCTCTGAGCTGAGGCCTTTGCTCTGCGCTGCCTCCTCCTCCTCCGCGAAGGACGAAAACAGAGGGGGCGCGAGGCTGCTCTCCGACAGCGAGCGCTTTCGGGAGGTGCCCTGGACTGAGACGTCCATCAGCGACTCCCACTGGAAGCCCTCCAGGAGGGCCAGATCTTCCTCCTCCTGGCTGTGGCACTCCTGCTCGCACGGCACCATCTCGATCCCAAACCTGGAGGGCAACGGATCACACGTGAGCCTGGAATCGTGTTTTATTTAAAAAAATGGAAGTTAACTTTTCTTTTTTACCTGGGCATGCCTTTTCCCTTGTCTTTCTTCTTCCTGACCTCCTGATATACCTGCTCCCAGTTGACGTTGCGGCGTGACCCGGACGAGCTGATGAGCTGCCGCACAGTCGGCTTGAGCCCCGAGTCCTTCTCCGTGTCGCTCCTCCGCGACTCGCTCAGGTTCCGCACCCGCCTGGCGATGTTCAGGTTGGGTTCGTGGCCTCCGGCTTTGTTCTTGGGGCTGATGTGTTTTGTGAGGTCGCGTGTCAGCACGGGAGGCAGGTCCAGCTTGGACCGAGTCGGCGGCGGGTGCGTCCCCAGGAGGGCCTGAGCGTCGCCGCCCTCCGGGCTCAGCCCCACCTCAGCCGCCTGCGCCGCTTCGTCCGGCGCCACCACTGCCGGACCCGCCGCCCTCCCTTTGCTCTCCACGCCGTCCCCGGCTAGAGGCGCGGGTTCTGAGCTCTCCGTCACGGAGGTGCTGACCTGCAGAGACTGCAGGAAGCCGCTGGCGTCTGAGGGAGGCGCTGGGGGCTTTCCCGGCGCCGCCCCACCGGTCGACGGTTTGGCGGAAGGCTGGCGGCCGCTCCGGTCGTCGTTTGCTCTGACTCCACCCGCCTGCTGCTCCTCTACACTTGGCTGCATCATCTCTCCCCTGGAGTTCACCGAGCTATCCAAAGAGCGCCTCTTTTCAGATAGGACCTGCCCGGCGGCCATGAGCGACTCGGGGGTGTGCCTTTCCCTCCTCGGCTGAGGCAGCCCGCCGGGTTTCGAAGGCGGCGCAGCCTGACCAAAGGCCTTGCTGTGGTCAGCTCCGGGGTCCGCCGGGCTCTTTCGATCGAGTTGCGACGGCGGTTTCCCTGCTTTCTGACCGGAGGGGCCGCAGGCGGAGGCCTGGGGCTCATCTCTTTGGGGGCCGCTGCCTTTGCTGCCACTCGTGCTCTTATTTGCTGCTTTGGATTTCGGTTTGGTCTGATACCCTTTGCTCTCTCCCTCACTTTGTCTGCCTGGTGCCGACTGGCCTGCTTTCTGCTCCGGCTGGGACTGCTTGTTGAGGGCGCCGAACTCTGGCTTCTGTGCTTTGGAGGCCTTGTGGTACTTCTCTGACGTGCCCGCGTGGGCATCGCCGTGGGGGCCCAATGTGACCGGATAGGGTGACCAGCGGCAGCTTTTGTCCAGCTTTGGATTGCTGCCGCACGCCTTGGAGTTCTTGCTGCTGTTGTGGTCCGACTCCGACGGCGCCTCTTCGCGCTGGGGCCCTGCACCCGGCTGACCTCCCCTGTTGTGGGCCGCGCCCGGAAGCTGGCTCGCGGGCTGGGCAAAGAAGCTGGGTGGGGTTGGAAATCCCACGAAGCTCTGGGGCCGCGCCCTGGGCGCATGGCTGGAGATGTTGTTCTGCCCGTAGAGCCCGTTGCTGCTGCCTCCGTTGCTGAGCCAGGGCAGCCGGTTTTGTTGACTGCCCGTGTACGAGCCGCGGCCCCACGTCCTGCCGCCCTCCTCGCAGGGCCTCCGTAATTTTTCGTTGTAAAAGTCTCCGGACGCCCACCTCTGTAGGTTTGGAGGCTCCTGTGCGTGCCAGGTGGCGCTCTTCCCCTGTTTGTTGTGGTGCCAGGGATTTGCCTCCCCGCGGCCGTCGCTGTAGCGGTTGCCCCGGTACCAGGGGTTGTGATGGCCGGGTCCACTGAAGCCCGCGGACGGCGGCTGCCACACGCGCTCCAGGCGGTAGCGCTCCTTGACTTCCTGAAGTCGCTGCTGAAACTCCTCCTTTTTCCTTCGTTCCTCTTCATCTTTTGCGAGCTTTGCCGCTGCGGCCTCCTTCTCTTTCCTACAGAAAACGACACCGCACAGTGCCTGCGTGTTAATCTTAAGAAAATACGACGGCTCACCCTGTTCTCAAAAGGCAGCTCGTATTCTCCTCTCATCAGCCAAGGTGTTCAGTTTGACTATAGTCGGGATCACACAAAAGAGAGGAGCCTCTTTTTTTGTAAAATCATCCCAATCCAGCACACTAACAGTTATCGAAAGCGAAGCCTGTTTTTACACAATAGGAAAACTGGTAACTTTTCATTTCAGGGTGCTAGAGATCAGGTGATTTTCTAAGGTACATTTTAACGATCCCTGGAAATGATTTGCTTTTGTTTGTGTGTTAAATCCAATTTTTACTCTACCATTCAAATAAACAGAAAAATTGTTTCACTCTATTTCTTATATGTAAGATGAACAATAGCTTAAAAAAACAACCTACTTTAGGCTCATACTAAATGTTGATGAAAAATTATATTGTGGAATGTGTTTAAGCACATAAGTAGCCCAAAATCCCGATGAAAGTTCCCGCTTTGTTTCCTTCACTTAATAACAATCTCACCAGCACCCGGTAGGTAATGAAGAGCTATTTGATCACTGTGCCACCTAAAAGCTACGAGGGGAAAATGATAAATGTGTGACACGCTCAGAACTTTTGCGTTCAGTGACCTCTACACGTGTCAAATTTCGAGCTCCAGACTGGCATTTTTAATAACCATTTCCATAACATCCTTTGGTCTATAAACAAACATTTTTTTTTTTTTTAAATGTGTTTACTCATTTAAAGAGGCCCCAAAAACAGTGTGCTCTAGCAGAAGGCAGTCATTTTAAGCCTGCATGTGTTCCATCTTTGCATGAACAGTCATGCTTTTTTTTTTAGCCTGAAGAGGTGATATACGACTCCGCTCGCAGCTCCGTGTGAAGCTAAAAGAGGCCTGTGAGCTCCGCTGAGAAAACTGTGACTATACATGGCATGTGTACACACAAGCTAGGATTTAAAAGCCACCACTTCTATTTACATTTGTGGTTGGGTCAGTAAACGTTTCCAAGGCTGCTTAACAGTAAAAAAAAAAAACTGTTTTCATGCTTAATTAAATATCTATTTGGTTAATAAGATGCTTATAGTATATCTGTTACAGTGGCTGTAACCCTGACGTCGCTGCTGTCAATCACTCCAGCAGATAAGACGAAAATGTCTTACCGGATCTGCTCTTTTCTCTTTTCGATGAGCTCCACCAAAGCCTGGTCGAAGTAATCCTCGTCCCGGTCGCTCCTCCCTTGCTTCTTGTCCGCGGCCTCAGCGTTCTGTTTGTGCGTGGGGCTGGAGATGTGGCTGGCGTAGTCGGTCAGGCTCACCACCTTCACCTTGCACACTCTGCACTCGTGTCCGCAGTCCCTGGGCCGGGAAGGGGAGAGCGGGCGCTCAATCGTTCCTTCGGGCATGTTTCTAGTCTGGTTAAGGTTTTCCTTCCTGTAGAGCCTGCAGTGATACACTCCGGCTCCACTTTCTGCTACGTTTTTTTTTTTAAGTCAAAGTAAGCTCAGGAGAGGAGAATACTCAACAATCCTTGTAAAGACAAAAAGATTCGACTTGTACCAAATTCTCTATCACAGATCAGGAGGTAGCTAACTTAGAATTTTATCTTGAATTAAAAAAAAAGGAAGTTAAATTCTCATTTTTTTTTATCATCCTGATCTAGTTTTTTATTTTTATTTCAGCAGGCCATCGCTGGCAGGGATGAGGGCAGGAGTAGCAGCCCGGCTGGACCCAAGCAGCATGCTAACGGAGCTGTTGAAGTCCAGCCTCGCAGCACAGAGCGGGGACGCGTTGGAGGGGAGAGAAGCCCGGCGCCCTCTGCTCAGCGCGCCGTCATGATGGTGTCCGCTGCACTCTGACACTCGACGGGAGGCCCCGTCGGCATATGACCCCCTCGCTATGCTCCGGTCGCCGGAAGCCGGCCCCCACACTCATGACACCATCTGTTATCAGAGCTTGCCCGGGGACCCTGGTGACCAATCCCGTGCAAAGCCGGTGAAACCAGAGCTGTGCGCAGCTGCTCGCAGACACCCCTTCCAAACCTCTCCCAAGTAAGCCGTCCTGGGATTCTAGTGAGGGGGTGCAGTGACTTTGCTGGCTCCCTCTCAGTTTCTTTTTCGAATCTGTGCCGTGGTGTGGTGCCATTCTCTGACCTCTCGTGCAGCTGGCAAGTCCCGGCCTCACAAGACTCTGCTAAGGGGGGAAGCTGAGGTCTGGACAGGCTGATTTATGGTCACGCTCCCAAGTCAAACTGCGTCCCCATGAACTTTACTGGTTATATGGAAATGACTAGAAATATTCTTGAACACACAGCTTAAAAAGTACACCATCTTATGTGTTAAATTCTAACAACCTGGCAACATCTGGAGCTTTGACCGCTCCACTTCAGATTCTAATGTCTCAGCGTCAGGCCGCATACGTTTAGCAAGCCTTGTGTGGGGGGTCACAAGCTTCTTCTAATGCTCTTTTCACGGTCATGCCTGTTGTTCCGGAGAGATAGTGTCTAAATATATGTGCCGGAGTCCAGACAGCTGCCCATATATCGACAGCTGACACGTGCCTGAGAGCATGTGTGCCGTGACCCAAATAGGTTTAGACAAAAGCTCTTGGAAGAAAGTCGAATCGTTATGCATCAACCTTCACCTCCCCTTTAAGAAGTTATTTTCTTTTTAAATCACTAGAGATGGGGTTTTTTTTATACGCGTTGTGTGGAAATGAGAGTGGAGTTTGTGTTCACAAGCCGTTTCAAAGCAAAACTCACCGGCCTTTGAGTTTCTCCAGCTCGCGGTGGTGGAGCATACTCCTCATGTGCTCCTCCATTTCCTGCGGAACGATAATAAAAATAACGCGCTTCACTTTAGAATCAACTCCAATCGGTTTCGTGTCGAGTTTAGGGACAGACAACAGTTGATTGATCCAAAAAGACTGACTACTAAGGCCGGAAAATAATGCAGGCTGAGGATTATGGAGCGTGCGGCCGTGATGATAGCTCATCATTATAACTTTTGTGTTCTACATTTATCAAATTAAATGATAATAGTTGCACATTTATTAATAAGCTAAGGTATACAGTAGTTATACAGCTGAAAAAAATGAATGAATTCATACAGCAGTGACACATTCACAGGGTTAGTTACCTGTTTGGAAACATGGACAGTTTCACAAAGGATGCACTTTCTGCTTTTCATCATTCCGAATGCAATTGGCTCTCGGCCGATCACTGTGCAAAGAGAGAGTTTATTTCAATCAACAGACCCCTTCATGATACACAAAGTGCAAAGCGACAACATATCTGGGATAACAAACTGTGTGGTTTTTACTGGGCCAACGCAGCACATGACTGCAAAAAGGTTTGACAAATACCGCATGCAAGAAGCTCTCGGCAGTAGGCCCGATTCAGGGGAGGGGGCTTGTTGCTTCTTCCCCCCCCCCAACCACGCACATAACTTCTCTGCCAAATGTCTCAGCACCACAGCCTACATAGTAGAAGAGTTCAACCCAGACACTGGTCTAATTCCAGACTGCTGACAGAGCAAATCTGTGGCCGGAGGGCTGAGCCGTGGCAGCTTCGGTGGGGGGGGGGCGTGTCTGGACTTGTTATACGCCCGCAAATGGGGTGACAACCAAAAGCCAGTCGTGAGTACAGTACACAGAGCCGACCATGGAAAGACCTTTGTTCCGTCACGAAGCACCGTTGGTTTATTCAATGTACGCAGAAAGCAGGCGGTTTTATGTGGTCCTGTCTGGACCAAACACAGGAAAAAAGAATTCGATTTGCTCCAATCTCTATCATTCAAACACACAGCCAGTGTATTAAACGCTAATGTGCGTATTTAGCCAGTTTAGAGCAGGTAGAATAAATCCAGAGGGGGAAGGACTTGAAAGAATTTCCTCTCATTGTTCTTGCTTAAGGTGCAGGAATTAGAACCTAAAAATGACGTGGTATAAAATGTAATAATAAACAGCTGTCAAATATATCCAGCCCTTTCTCTTATATGATACCTTACATGGAAAAAAGAACACAGGAAAGGACAGTTGATCAACTTAGACCTGAACAAATGTTGCCATTCTGGCTGCTTGTCATATTTATCGACTTATATCAAACACTTCCATGATAATATGTGAGCAGTGTCATAATGTTTTACACAAAAACTGAGCCGAAAGTGTGAGAATCACAGGACACCATTATTGATCCATGGGATAAGGAGTGTGAAGTAATGAGCTGCTGATCAAATAAACTTCTTTAACTGATCGGTAAGTGTGAGCATCTCCATTAAAGCAGCAGTTTGACCTTTGAGAAGCAACCTTTGCCGCCCATCAAATTCTACAAGGTTCAATAAGACATATGAACAAACTCGATGCAACTTAAGCAGCAGGTTTGCAAAGTAATATCCAACAAACAAGATATTTCAGACAATATTTTCTCCCCAGACGATGCCATAGCTAATTCAGCACTAAGACTTAATACCAATTGCCATGTACAGGGGTGGAGGCATGATGCATGAGGCTTTTTTCTCCCCCCACAGGACCCGATCACCTTGAAGTCACTGAGTGCACCACGAACTCCTCTGCGAGTATTTCAGAACCAAACGTGAGGCCAACAGTCTGACGGCGACAGCCTAGCCGAAAGTGGGTCATCAACGGGACAGCAGCAGTCTACAAGCCGATGTCTGAAAATAGAAAAACAATCAAGATGCTGCTGCGGTCCAGAGTCCAGACCATAAGAGTCCAGGCTTAAAAAGCTGTGGTGTTGTCGGCAGAAAGCGGTGCAGAAACAGATGCTCACTAATCTCTGTGAAATAAAGTAACCCAAAAAAAAGAGACGATTGGCTCAAAATGCCTCTCAGATTGATGTGTGACCGACTGATAACATCATTTGGAAAACGTTAGAAGTTAAGGGTGAAAAAAAGTGGTTCAACAAACAGATGAATTTCTGGGTGTGACTTATGTTCCTGAGTTCTGGCTTGATTTTCTTAGAAGTAAATCATGTTTGTGTACTATAATCTGTTGTTGTAAAGACCAGATATTTGCTTTTGTTTTCGTCGCAACAGTTTTGGGGATATACTGTCTTTGAAAAAAAAGGGTGGACCCCCACTTACAGGCAAATAAACATACTAGTGTCCAGCTGTTCCACAGTATTTTGGTTTTAAGCTAAAGCAGCCACGTTAACTACACATTGGTGTACACTGCAAATAACACTGTGCTCCTCTGTTAGACCTCAGTGCAGCTAGGATGATTCTCAAAATGCCTCCGTGACCTTTCCCCCTTCACGCCCGAATCACCAGACAGTCTCTCTGCTCACAACGGTGATGAAACACGGTCCCTGTCAGACACAGACTCTGCAGAACGCAGCAGGCACACAACAAACACGCCGCCAAAAAATGTGACTTTATCTAATACGCGTTGTGAAATGCTAGCAAGGAGACAATGGCGAGTTCGCGTCAATTAGGATCGATGTGGACACTGTTGAATCGAAACGGAGCATCCTGCGTTGTGCAGAAAGAGCGACTGTTTCAAAAACCTATAGTTAAAAAAAATAAAGAACATGAGGGAAAACCATGGAAGATAAAGACTGATGCTTGCTTGCTAACTGCTATCTACATGGTGGTGCTGTTCGACTCGAGTCGCATGAATACTTCACAACCTAATGATTTTTAGCACTCGGGGGGCACGTAAAGACTTAAACTAACTTATATAATGCATATGCAATACTTGTCACAAAGACAAAATAGTTAGTGTGGATATTTAGCCGAAACATAGACTCTTGCTTGTTGTTAGCACAGCTGTAGGGTAGCTGCTAAACTAGCTGTGGAGTGTTTAGACATAAAAATGAGTTTTACCAGTACGCCATCCAACATCACAAAACGTTTATAAAACGTAGTGACTTTACTATGTTTATCATCGAGTTCAGATGTTCGGTTAAGCCATCTAAGAGCTGTAGTTAGAAACTTAGCAAGTTAGCAAAAGCATACATTAAGCGACATGAAACTGACACACGTAATGTGCTTGGTTTACTGATTTTACAAACATGACGAGTGTTCGGCTACACTGAATGTCTCTTTTTTTTAAAAACATTGAAAGTACTAAGACATGGCTTTGGGCTACCTTAACAACATCCAACTGTGTGCAGAACAGTGTTCCCTCATCCAATGTTGAAGCTAACAATAACATCCGGATCATGAACGTCCCCCGCGAACGTACAGCGCAGGAGGCGTTCATGGGCACAATCACTGCACGGAATCAGGAAACAAATGACATGGCGCACTATTAGAAAAATCTCGATTTGTATTTCGCTGGGAAAACAGACAGTTCACTAGAAAAACGTCAGTATCTAAAAGGATAAAGAGTCATCTCGATTTCTGGAGTAAGTCCATAAAATAACGTTTCGGGCACAGGAGCATCTTTAATTTCCAAATCCCCAAAAACTTTACATGCAACAGTGACACAGCAAATTACAACTTTAAGTTAAATTACACAGCAACATTGTCTTTGAATCAGATGAAAACAGCAGTCCTGACACCACAACATTGACCTGGCGCAATAAAAAACAAACAACAGATTGAAATAATCTCTTTTTAGAACCAAGATGATTCCTTTTTCTATTGTAAAAAGTAAAAAAGGTAACACACAAGACTCCCTTTAAAATATTTGTATCAACACAAAGAAAAAGTTTTATTAAAGTTCACCATTTCTGAGTTTGAAACCTGAAATTTCTGTAGAAAATAACCTTATAAAGTGTCTTTGATTATAGAAACATTTTTCTGTGCATGCAAGAAGTTTCCCTTTCTTTAAAAATATCAACGCAACATATTTTCTATTTAAAAGCACTATACACTTACAGTCCCAATTAATTTATCAGTACCCACCCAAAACTAGAAATAAGTATTTTCTGTGCTAAAAACTTGTGGTTTCACAATTTATTGGGGTGAGAACAACTTTTTCCTCTACAGAAGAATGAGGATGTGTACATAATGCCTATGTGCCCCTTCTGTAGATGAGGCCTTATCCAGGTGTCTATCACAGTTTTTAATGAACTTTTAGATGCTTACAAAAAGGTGAAGGGATATAAAGAAAAGCTTCCAACTCAGTGTGAAAAAAAAAGTGAAATGCAAGTAGTTTTTGGCTTTTTTTGGGAAATAACTCATGCACATTAGCTCGAATGGAAACAGATTTGTACAATACATCTGACCTGGCAAAGATTAAAATAACGTGACTCAGCAGCTATTTTTGGAGCAAGTCGGTAAAGAAATAACATAAAAATATAGTATCAATAGTAAAGTATAATTAAAATTTGGAGATCTCTATTTTTCACTTTTGAGTGTCCGCCATAGTGTCAGTTTGTTTCAGGTTTAGAAAACAATTACTTGTCCTGAATCACAGCCAATAGAGACATATCACCAGTCTGAATTATATATTCACAATATAATCATTTGCTTTAAAGATGTATGAGACATGCTCCCTTAAAAAAAAAAAGCCTGTGATAGCTGCTTATGGGGAAAGAGGTATTTGCTTTGCGACAGGTTATTGAGCCATTTATCAGCTCACTGTCAGTTCAAATGTGAGGGCAGGTGAAACATCATCAATAAGAATGTACTTACTATTAATCATTGAAACCAGTGCTAAGTAAAAAGTCCATTCAGTGACATCAAAATACACAAGTGGGCAAACAAAAAACAAGCTATGTTTGGTCCCATGGATCATCAGTATCCCTTTAGAGTTGTGTCACCAACACATTTTGAAGTGTTTCAGTTCATCTGGTTTAGTTCCCTTTCTTTATGCTTCAGATGTCTCTTCCGCATCTTTATGATCCATTTTACGGTAAAGTGGGCAAAATTCGCAGC
The DNA here is from genome assembly GCA_013363375.1 of Menidia beryllina. NCBI lineage: Eukaryota > Metazoa > Chordata > Actinopteri > Atheriniformes > Atherinopsidae > Menidia > Menidia beryllina. The sequence continues at coordinate 3,699,565 of JABUIW010000011.1, read as the reverse complement.
TTTGAAGAGAGCCATGAAGACCCCACAGAGGATGGCTATGGAGCTCCAGGGATTTGCAGTAACTATCTGTTTGAAAGTAACCGTGGTTTTGTTAATCACCGATTAACTAAAATGAACATTCATTCCAACGAGAATTACGGGGTTAGTGTACTGACCAGCCTGATCTCCTGCTTGTAAGGATCCCGCCACTCAAAGACGGCAAAGAAGAGCTGATTGGTTTGCTCTTGTTCGGGCCTCTTATCGTTGAATTTCACCACAGCCGACTAAGACAACAAACACAAACAATAACAGTGCAGACTTTAAAACCGGACGCCGTTGCACCGGTTGCGTGGAGGGTTGGCAAAAATACCTCTTGCCGAAATTCAGCGGCTTCCTCGCTTTTCCCATAGGTCTTCACGAAAGACATTTTGACCCAGGTTCGGAATCCGCCAGAAAAGGTCCACATGGAGTAATTTCTCTCGCAGTCCCTCATAAACTCTGACTTGTTTGCACTGTAGGGTCAGAGGGGACAGGTCAAACACGCCGCTGGTAGACAGCAGCAGGCAGCTTTTCAATCGCTCTTTGTCTCATAATACGCAAAACGGAGGATGGTTGAGATAAAGTATCAGCCGCATAATGGTTTGTTTAAGGAGATTTTAAAATCAGTCAACTGACATTAAGACTTTCTTCTGTATTAAGCTTTGATTGTATCATCTGTCTCCCCGACATGATGGCAAACAAATCACTCTTGTGTGTGTGTGTGTGTGTGTGTGTGTGTGTGTGTGTGTGTGTGTGT
>JABUIW010000011.1:3674614-3698780 GCA_013363375.1 Menidia beryllina | reverse complement strand
GTGTGTGTGTGTGTGTGTGTGTGTGTGTGTGTGTGTGTGTGTGTGTGAGTGAAATTATCATATTAACTGAGAGCCTGACACAAATACACCAGAAACAGTATCAGCCGATACTTTTGAGTCGATGTTTGAGCTCACCTTTCGATCAAGTCGCTAAAGCGAGCAAACAGCATGTAAGAGATGGCGCTGAAGTCCTCCTGCGTTTCATTCTGACTGAACTGCATGAAGATGAGTTCCTTGTTCCTCACGTCAGAGGGGCCGCGAACCACCAGGGCCCGTTTCTGCCAGATACAGAAGCAAAGAGCAGCTGCAGGGGCCCGCGACAGAAAAGACGGCGGGCCGAGACCTGTGGATCGTACCGCTGTCTGATTGGCGAACGGGCCCATGTAGGTCACTTCAGTGGTTTCGCAGTCCCCTTCTTGAGGCTTGCCTGGGTCCACCAAAGGTGGAATGTAGTCATGGTAGTGGTGCTTGCAGCTCAGCAGCTGGGCATTGGTGGGGTACAGGGCAATACCTGCTCTCAAAGACAGAAACCACACAGTTAATCCCAGCGCGTCACAGCAAGATGAAGGCTGATGAAAGGGTTCCATGACGCATTTCGATCCTGCAGGTTCCTGTAACAGGTCTAGGCTGAGATTTCTCGGAAGCTAACGCTGACAAAGCAAAAGGGAGCTTAATTTCTGCTGCATCAGGTCAGAGTTGCATTAGTTTCAAAGTAGGTTCAAAGTAGGTTCCACTGACTCACTCGAATGTGACGATTTTTTTAAACCTCAACTTTACAGTTTGAACCACTTGTAAATTATTAACATGTAGCACTATGCCAACCATTGGTTGTTATCCACAGAGCCAAAGGATGCTAACCAATGCTCAAATGGCTCTGTCAAGAGGCAACTAAAAGTTTAGCTGATGGAAAAAAAAGGAAAAAAATTATTATTTCAGCAATGCAGATCTGCGATATAACCTAACACTTTATATACCTAAATAAGGTGTCATATCTTAAGCATGATACTTCTTCTTTGCTGTATTTATCCCTGACCTTAATGAAATGGGTGATTTTCACCTAATTATCTCAATCAAACATAACAGAGTTTATAGAGAACTGGCCTGGTGCTTTTGTTAATCTGTAAATTTGGTACAACGAATCAAATACCATTGATTTTTCTTCTTAGAGTCTTATCTGTACTAATTAGGCCACTAATCATTAAGGACCTGTAAACAAGCAGTGCTCAAAAGCAGACCAGATGTGCTAAAGGTTAATCTCACAAATTGCCATCAACTTGGGTTTTGAATTGAGGCCTTTTCATGACTGAAAAGTCAACAATGGCTTCTCGCCGCATTCCTCTGAAATTCAAACTAAGTGTAACTGGGAGAATAAGAAAAAAACAAACAGCCGAGATTAAAATGCTACTGTTCTTTGATAAAGGAAAGGCATCAGAGGAGGGCTTTTGTGGGCCGCCTCAACAGTTGATTATCCAAATCACCGAGCACTCCCTGTTTGGAGCTAACACACATCCTGGCTGATCGGATCACGGCCTGATGGCAAAATGACGAACTTAACTTGTTTATCAGGCAAATTAATATAATGTAAAGGTGCAAATACTTTGGAGCAAGCGCTGGCTGTGGCAATGTGGTGATTTTATGTGTTTATTTGACCGTACAACATTTAATGGACGACTCTGAATTGGCCATAAGGACGACAGAGAGCGTGTGGTTGTTGTGTGCGATCTGCACCCACCAGGGGGAGAAAACGAGTCCACCTCTTTGTAGGTGACGGACATGACGGGCTGGCTCATTTTCTCCAAAAAGTCAGAGATGGTCTGGTAGGCCAGGAAGACGGCCACAGCAGTCAGCAGCAGGTAGATGAAGATGAGCACCACCGTGAACACGTTCTTCACGCAGTTCTTGCTGAACCTCATGGGCGGGCTGCTCCCCCGGGCGTCATCCTCTTATGAGGGGGGCAAAAAAACTAAACATTTTCAGAGTACTGCAGGCAAATGAGCAGAGCCCATTTCAGTGGTAGCGGTGCACAAGTGCTTCACCAGTAGTACCTCTACATACGAATTTAATTTGTTTCAGGACCTATTACCTCCTATTAGAATACACTGTAATTTGTATAAATCGTTCCACATCTCCAGAAGCTACGATAACTCCTAAATAAACACTGCAGATAATTACACATAGCAATAAAACAAATGCATTATATGAAAGAGGTGTAAAAAGAAATCAATTATAAAGAAATAATCATTAAAAAAAAGGAGTTTTATTGGCACTTTACCTAAGAGAATGGCGAACGGAGGTAGAAGAGGCGAATGAGATACAGGACGTACCGTAACTTAATCTAACTTTCACTACAAGAACTTTAAACTAACTTAACTTCTCTATTTGCATTTAATGCTTACATCTCATATATATTTTTCTATGACTTCGATGTCAAAAAGTATGTTGGAAATTTACTTTGGGTGTTGAGTCGAATATTTGATCAGATTTCAATTCGTATGTTTAAGGCAGTCGTAAGTAGAGGTTCTACTGTGCTAACACCCGGTGCTGTTACCCTGTGTAATGATGCCGTCGGGCTCCTCGTTCCCCAGGTCCTCATCCTCATTGATGTCGTCAAAGGAGTCTTGTGTGTTGCCTTCGTCATCGTCCTCGTTGTCATCATTGAACTGTGTGATTGAGAAGAGGGTCTTAACCAAGTTTAGCCCATGATTAGTGTGCAATAAGAGAGAGGGAGAGTTAAGATGAATTATTCCAAAAGACTTTGGGCCTATGTATAACACTAAAAAACACTTAAATATGGAGGCTCTTGTTATACCAAATATCCAAACTCCCAGTTCAATTAGACCTGATTATCATCAGGCAGATGTTAATTTTCTTTTAAGTTACTCTTAAATGTTGTTTTTTTTTGTTCCACATATTTACTCCCATTCAGGTGGAAAGTTTGTTGATGTGGCAAAGCATTAACTTTCAAATGCAAGCTGAAATTAAATTAAAATAAAAACAATATCCGTATCATACTGTACGATGAAAAGCAAGAAGCAAGAAGAGGAAACTCGGCGGTCTGAAGTGTAACAAAAGTAGTAAACAGAGAGAATCAACAGTGGACGTAAGGTCACCAATTTCCAAACAGCTGTTACACCGCCCGGTCACATGACGTGAGGCCGCTTCACGGTTGCCCTCTCGGTTAGAGTTCGGCACGCTTGGCCGTTGTCCGGTTTGTTGATACAAACGAGACACAGATAGAAAAGAAGTCAACAGACAAAAACACTTCGATAAAACCCTACCTCTTGGTACGACCGGGAGTTTTCTCCTCGGGGCATTCCTCGGCACTTCTTTTTTTTCCCGACTAAAACTCTCCGTGTTGCTTAAACTATGCGGGCGATTTGAAATGTAACGCGCATTTTATTTAAGGAAACGTCACCCCCCCCCACACCCCTGACCCGCTCTTCGGTCCCACGTTTCCGCTCTCACCCAGTCTGTCACCCCTGGAGGAATGGCCACGAAGATAAAGGCCCATCCCGTGATAACGAGGTGCCCACAATGCTGCCTTTGCGTCGCTTTCTTTTTTCCTCTTTCCTTCCCCTTTGCCTCTGGCCTAGTGTTGCGTTCAGGTCCTCGTTGGATGCTTTACAAATGTCAGACGCATTGCCATTAACGCGGTTCAAAGGTCAACATTTATGCACGTATTGGCACTCTCCTGTTAAAGTTACCCAAAAAGCATGTTCTTTTTTTTTATTTTCTTGTTCAACGAGAGACCAAAGTACTTCTTCCATCTCTTAAATGCCGTAAAAAAAATAAAGCATTTTGGTAATCTGATTTAAACTGAACCCATTGTAGACATTTGAATTGTTTTATAGCTCTATATTAAAAACAAGTATAGACAACAAACAAAATGGTAAGTGATCTGCAAAACTGTTTCATGAATTGTTTTTTGATACTGTTGGTCAAACTATTGCATTAGTTTTGTGGAGAAAAAAGGGAGAGCCAGGATATTCTGAAGTGGAAAAGAAAAATATTGAAAGTGAAAAATATTATATAGACATTTAAAAACAATTTTATAAGTAAGATAAAGGAAACCGCAAATTAAATCACAACAAACAGATTCAAAACAACCACAAGGAGGAGCAAATGAACCACAACAGAGACGGAGACTGTCGCTGTGAACTGATGCTCAGCCTATTCCTTAAACTATTTGTGAAAATATCATCTAGAAAAAAATCACACACCTACAGAGTGGTGCGAATTGCAAGAAAGAGACCAGAAAAAAATGACATAGAGATTTAGTTAAACCCCACCAAAAGCAGAAGAGAAAGTGTGGAAAGCTGAAAAACTGTAGTGTTACTCTTTTGTTGGAGGCATGGGCAACATTTTATATACCTGTGGCCAAGGTCACACATAATCCACTGATTTACTCTGCATAAACTGATGGGCTTTGTTATTTTTGGACAGAGATCCGGGAGCCACGTGCTACCACATTCTGAAAGTGAACAGTCTACTCTACACAGAGTCTGTGAGAAAGTTCCATCCTTTGACAGCAGAGCGTCTTGGCAACTTCTCCACCTGAAGTTTGACACCAGGCCAATTTAGAATCATGTGGTCCTTCGGGAGGAAGGAAGGCAAAAAGTGATGACACTCAGAAATGAACCCACGCAAGCAGTGGGAGAACCTGCAGACTGTGGTCAGCCTGCTGTTCAGGCATCAGACGGCCACACATGAACACACTTCCTGTACTGTCGGTTTAGCCCTTAAAGTTTGAATTTGGCTGAAAAAAGTCATGCTTTTTGAAAATTATCTGTCTCATCAAAGACGAGGGGTGTTGCACCTCCTAAGACATCTCTAAAAAAAAATTATTTGAGTTAGTATGTGTTATGTTATGTTTTTTTCACAACAGTAAGGAGACATTTTATGATAAATAGATAATAAACTAGATGAAGTTGAACTTTAAAATCTAATGTTTTCATCGGTTCTCTCTTTAATATCCGGTGTAATGCTGTGAAACAGTCTGAAAACTGTTGAACAAGTCTCCATTTCTTTAAGTTGACCTCGGGAGTAGTTATACAGGCTTCTTGAGGAACATCCAAAAGCTCATTTTTGGCTGTTGGCTGACTTTTGTTCAGTTCTCTGTTAATGATCACATACAGCCTCAGTAATTCCAGGTTCTGCAGAGGATTCATGCCTATATAGGACTCGCTGCCACTGATTTTCAGTCCTTTGTTCAGTTCTTGTATCAAAGGGTTTTATCCATGCTTCCCTCCCAAATAATGTCTTTCACCTGCTTTTCTATTTATTTTTTTTGTGGTTTTCTGTATTTACTTTATTTCTAGAGCTGGCGTTTATTCTTTTTCCTAAACTTGTTCAGAATTATTACTTTTTGTTTTATAGGATTGCTTTACACCATGCTTGGAAATAACAGATTTTCCAAAGAATATCTCTCTGGTAACTACCGTATTCATCAAAATTCATTTTGTGCATTCCAAACTTACGTTATGCATATGGAGAGATTTCTAGATGTGCCTGGAGAAATTTCACCAAATAATCTGTTTCAAATTATTTCACAAACTGCAAAGAACCTTTGTTAAATTGTTACAATGATGTATTGGCACATTCCGATGAATGCCTTTTCTTTTAATCTTGTACGATTCATTGGTCAATGTTGAGAGGATTGCAAAATGCGATGACTCATCTGAACTTAGTAATAAAGCAGCCCTTGTCCAAACAAAAAGTTTAACAGACCTTCATATTGTCATATATTGCACAAGACCACTTTAAATAATTACACGCAAGAGCGGCTCATCCACAGCAAAAATGTAGATAAATAACGAGCAACTCAAGACTTATTCACAATTTTGTAGAAACAAATAAAAAAACAAAGCAGACAGATACCATTGGCAGCCTTTGTACGTTTTAATGAACATTGGCAGCGATCTTTACAATTTCCGAGGATTTGCAAATGCAGCACCGTAAGCGCACGGGGAAGTGAACGAAAGAGTTTCCGCAAGAAACTAGTCCAAACAACGCTCCTGCCATGGCAACAGCTCGGCTGTGTGTCTTGTTTACAGTCCTCTGGGCGACTTTAGCAGAAGACGTTCAATTAAAGTTCAAGCCGGCAGCCAAACCCGTGCGGCTGTTCACCGAAGAGGAGCTGAAGCGGTATGACGGCACCGAGGTAAACTGTCATTGTGATGCTTCGTTCACGGGCATCCGTGAGCGTCTGCTTGGAAGTGCTGTGATAACGATTTATCAATAATCCCAGTTGTTGTACCTCCCTGTTTTAGGAGAGTCTGCCTATTTACATGGCAGTAAAAGGGGTGGTTTTCGATGTCACCGAGGGAAAAGGTACATTCCCAACCCAACCGTTCCTCAAGTTTATTAGTATTGTTTAACATTTATTTGTACTGTTTTTGCGATATAGTCTGACTTCAACTTTTTGCAGAGTTTTATGGAAAAGGCGCCCCGTATAACGCCCTAGTTGGGAAGGACTCCACCCGGGCTGTGGCCAAGATGTCTCTCCACCCGACGGACCTGACATCAGATACGGTGAGTTAATGTCCGCAATCTGAAACCCGGTCCCGAAACCACGCCACGCCACGCCACCTACTCAGTTGTCTGGAAAGAGGTGTACTGATTTGCTCGTGTGGGTGGAGAGCAGTGTTATCTGACACTATGTGGAGTTGCAAAAAAGTGCTGAAGCTGGAAGATTTCTCGTGAATGCACCATTCTTGAAGGTTATCACACACAAACTATACATACAAACACATACACACATATATATATGTATCATTGAGGGCAAGTCATAGTCGTAAAACAGCAAGTCATTTCCTGGGACACACCTGTGAAAAGGAGAGTTCCATTTAATTTGACGTATTCAGTATCAGGAGAGTCAGACGTCCTCGGTCAAACAGAACAGTCCAAGAGGTCTGAGTCCTTCCTGCTGTTGCCATGGTGGCTCCAAATAAATCCTGTCAGAGGATGTTCCAAAAACCTGGATTTTATTATAGCTCGCAAATACCTGCTTCTGACAAAAACTGGGGGGGAAAGTTACTTTTTCATTCCCAGAACTTCTAAGAGTGACAAGTTTTACCCCTGTGTGTGAACAAGTGCTTAGCTTAGAAGCATAGGCCTGAATGAGCACAACTGATCAGGAACACATAGCACTGGTCTTTTTTTTCAGTAAAGGAGAACATGACTGCCCAAAACTAACTTACAAGAGGCAAAACCAAAAGAGGAAGAATTTAAGTTTTTGTTTTCTACCCTCCACAGGCGGGCCTCACTGAGGACCAGCTGGAGTCTCTGGACAGCGTGTTTGAAGGGACGTACAAAGCCAAGTATCCCATCGTGGGCTACACGGCGTCACGGATCCTCAACGAGGACGGGAGCCCCAACGAAGACTTCAAACCAGAGGACCAGCCTCATTTTCAGATCAAAGATGAATTTTGATGGCATTCTACCTCTTTTTTTATTCCTGGAAAACAACAAGCATCATGGTGTCATAGTCAAATGAACAGAGCAATACCTTTTTTACTTGAGCCGTTGAATTAAAGAAAAGAAAGTTTTTTCTTTTCAGTGTCTTTCATAAACGCCTGGTGATTTTGAGATTTTGAAGATTCCTTTCAGCCACATGAATAAAAAAGTTGCATGGATGGACTTCTGAAGCCTGGAGTTTCCATGTCACACCATGTCAATGTGTCATCTTGTATGATGTAGCGTTCTGCATAATAAAGCGTAATAAAGCTCAAGCACCCATGAGACATCAGCCAGCAAAAGACAGTTTTGTATGGATAATTTTTAGCTATTGGTTTTTAAAAACTTAGAGCAGATGAGAAACAAACTGAAAACGCCCACAAGTGGTGCCGCATCCATTCTGGCAAAAGACACACACAGGAATCGTATTAGTATTGCAACCTCTTACTCTTAACAGTTTTTTTTTAATTTCTTAAGTACTGTTTTCACATAAGTGTGCAGTGCTAAAATTTTCAACTGCACGTGTTCAAACTTTACGCTGTTAACTCCTGAGAGAATGTTATTTATGTAACTGAAAACTGTTAAAGCTGTGGCTCTGGTAAAGTTTACGAGATCAGAGTGGCTCCACGTGTTCTCAGCTTGATTTTTTTTTTTTTTTATCCATAGAACTTTTTTCCTCATAGTTTTATTGCCAAAAAAAAAAAAGGGAACAACCTTCTGCTGCTGTGATAGAAGCTCTTACACTTATCTCTCACACAGCAAATCTGGGCCTGTAAAGCCTCATTTCCCCAGATAAGAGGTTAAAGCGGTTCAGGTGTTGTGCAGGTATTGGTCTTACCCTGCCAGCCACACCAGAGGTAAACCTTTTGGTTTCTTTGCGATTTTACACAAGTCAACCATTTTACGTGACTGCCAAGTTGGAGAACAGCCATCCATTTCAGGATGTGATTAATACCAGGGTGAAGTTAGCCACTCACTTCTACTGTATTAAGATGCCCATAGAAAACTAAGATGGCATCTGATTTAAATGAAGAAACTGGAATTGAGAAATTTACCATTCTGATTTTAAAATGATTAGAAACCGTTTTAAAATCCACCTCTGTGGTTAATCAAATCATCGTTGGTTACACGTGAGGCAACTTGGCAAGCAGTGAGCATTTTCTATATCTTAATCTGTGTTTGTGCAACCCTGTGGCAAATGTAAAGGGTTGTCCAAAAGCTAATGAGATAGGGATTGCCGTTTATGAGCAATTCACTTCACAGCACGCTTCCCAGTGGATTTGAAAAAAAAAAAAAACTTTTATCATCCTCATTATACAACAATGACACAACAGTGTCGAAATCCTCCATGTAAAAGCCTTTTGCTGAGCAGCAGGAAAATAAGAGAAACACAAATACAAGTTAGCGTTTGGGGCAGAGAGCCAGGAGGCCTTCAATTAGGGACACAGTCACAGGTGTGATCAGCTAACGACTCTTCAATTCAGCACACCTGTGGCCAGTTACCCGGGGAGCCTACTTAAGTGGGATCTTCTGATGTTCAACCTGTTTGGTAACCTACAGCCAAAGTCCTCTGCCAGCTCTATTTGCCTTGCGTATATCTTTTCCTGTGTACTGTCTTAAACTGTCCTTTTGCTTTATCCTTTTTTTTTTCCCTCTGAGGAACGACCCCAGCGTGGGCTTCCACAGCTCCCTGCCCCCACTCTGTGTCCTGCCATCCCCACTCTGAAGGTCTCCTCCTGTTTTTTTTGGTTTAGTTTTTCTCCCTACATCTGGCACACTGCCAGAGGTTCCCTAATTTTTTTCGTTACAGGGGTTCTCTCCTTGTCGAGCCTTAACAGATAGTGATTGAGTTCTTATGTTTTTCTAAATCAAATTTCTTCCATCTGAGGATGCTGTTGGTGACTTCCAGTTGATATCACTGTTCACAGTAGCTGCAATACTAACACTTGTGATCTAAGCGATGGATAGAATGGTATTTGCCTTAATGAGCTGATGTTCAAACTTAAAGATGTTAAAAATGTGTATAGATTGCACTTCAGTATGACAAGTTTTCTTTGAGTCATCAATATTTTTGGGATTTCTTTCCTTATAAGTGGGTTACAACTCAACAGAAAAGATGAATGACAATCATCTACAGCTGAACCTCGTTTATGTTTCGGGTAAGCCACAAATAGTTTACATTACAGATATTGGTATCAACGGGTTTGCTCCTTGTTACTGCTGCTGGTGTTGTTGCTGTTTAGTTTCTCTTTCCTATTTGCACTTGATGCAGTTGTGATTGAATTTAATCTTTCTAGCAACTAGTTTTCTTGTGTTCTATATATTTTGTCTGTATATGCATTCTTTAAAAAAATGTTTATTACTTTGCCCATGCTTTCCCTCAACCTTTCTCCACAAAGTAATCTGTGATTTATTTAGTTCTTAGAATTTCTGTTTCATTGGTACTTTGCTGTCTTTTTCATGTTTTCTTGTCCCATAGGTTGCTTCAATTGTCTTTCACCCAGGTTCCCATAACAACTGACCTAACAGTCAGTCCCAGCTGAATTCATTGTTCTCTCTGTTTAAGCTCCATGGACATGCTCCACCCATTTCAGATAATTTACCTGGTCTTTTTCAGTTCTTTGCCTTAAATCGGGTTGTTCCAACCTTTTGAATGCAGCTTTTATCTATAGATTTAGTCTAGAAGTGCCTGTTATTTATGGTAGTAGCTCAGCATCATCCTCCTGAAATACGTGTGAGGCGATTCTTGAAAAAAATGCTCTATATACCCACATTTTCTTAGTCTTTCCACTCAGCCTCTGCCTCTAGAAAAGACCACAGTGTTTATGGATCACATTTGTTTGGTATCCTGCTGCCTGTCTCTGATATTTGAGCTTCAGTTTTTCTGAGAGTCTGCGCCAGACTGTTGTTCGCCAGCAATTTGGTATTTTGTGGCCAACCGACAACCAGTTGTTGTTGGTTGGGTCAAGTTCTGCTTTTGAGTATCTCTGTGTGGTTCCGAATTGTTGTGAGTCCCAGCATAAATGGATCAGGAGTAAAGTAACCTCACAGAAACCTTTCTAGGAAGAAGCCTCTCTGCACCACCAACTTTCCAACCAACAGTTATCTACCAAGGGGCCCTCATCAGTCTGAGCTCAGGATCAGAACAGATTTCTGTTCATTTTTTAAGATCCGAGATTCCAGTAAACGTCTCAGTAGTATCTTGTTCAGAGCCGCTGTCCCATGATGGACCCTTTGGGATCCTGGCTAATGGTTAACTGTAACAGCTGTGTGCTCATTCAGAAACCAATCAGCATACAAGTGTTACAGTTATGCAGAAATACTTAACCTGAGAGGTTATAGTTGTTTATTTGAAGGCCGAATTGACCATAAGACCTATTCATGGATAGTTGGTGCATGTTATATTAGAGAACCTCCTAAATAAATCATGAAATGCAGCACATGATTTTTAGAAAATCCTACAAAGTGCCCCATTACAATCATGAACAAAGGAAATCATACAAATCTGAAAAAGATGTTTCTGTATTCTATATATGGAGAGTATTCACTAATCGTTGTCTATGTTTAAAGTGAAGTATAATGTTTCAGACAATAATAATTACTTGGTCTAAGCAGACTGCTTGTTGGAAATGTATAATGTGTTCCTGTTTTGGGCCTTACAAAAGGAAATCACGCTCTACATCTCACAAGTTGAGATATCCATACGTGCATCTGACCATGAGCAACCACAATCTGAAAACGCCTGCTGTTTGGCCGATAGCATGAATGCTGCAGCTGAAAGCTCAGGGTGGGAAGAAGGGCTGTGGAAGAAGATGGAGACAAAGTTCAACACTAAATAAAAACAGCTTTGATATGAATGTGAATGGTTCTGATTCTGAACAGCTGTGAGAGCTTTATAAGTGGACACTTATTTGCATGGAATGGATGACAACTTTTATTGAGAATCCTGTCAAACGTAACGAGAAAACATTAAATCCCAGAAGTCCTAATAAATGCTACTTGCTTCATTTATTCTTAGTGTTTTTATGCTAAAGGTTAAATATTTCCACTTCACAGTTCTGTAAAATTTGTGTTGGACCGCTGATGGTGACTTAAAAATTAGCTTTTTCCTACATATATTGTTCATATGTTATGATATGAATTGTGTTCAGTGTCTTGGTTTGTCTTAAAATTCTATTTAAAGTGGTGTGAAGTGCTACTCTTATCCACTGTGTTTGATTCGGCCTTTCTTGGTCTTTGCATGAAATGGTGTCACTGATTCCAATGCCCAGTAGAATAAGGATGCCAAAGGAGGATCTGCTGCTCTGTTAATGTTTAGTCCCAGCCAGAGTGTGCCTTGCCTTTTGCTCGTTCTTGGCAGCTGGAAAAGATTTCAGAACATCACTGATCCTGAACAAAAAGAAAAGAACAAATTATCTTGTTCTCCACTTGAAATTTCTTTCAAAGAATTATCAACAAAATCTGTAAGTATGCCTCTGTAAAATGTTGTTTTGTTTTAATGTCGCCATGAAATGGAAGGGAAAAAAAGCTTCTGTTGTTAAATTGAGACAATGTCTTTATGGCAGCTCATGATTCCCTTATGTCACCTCCAAACAAGCAACATAAATAGCACATCCGGGCCTATATAAGCTCATGTTCCCTGGTCAAAGGTCTGGGCGGCCAGGGCGCTGAGGCAGGTGATTGTCTTTGGGTGGAGCTGTGCGTCTTGCCTCGCTGGTGGCCACACTGCGGGTAAACCTGTCACTTTTGTGCGATAGTGACCAAGTCGACCCTCCTGCGTCACCGCGGAGCGATCCGCAGCCGAGTTCAAAGGGCACAAGCCCTGCCCTTCAGCCTGCCAGCCAGAGCGCAGCTGCAATCTTTATCAGGTGGAGGTTTGGCCGGGAGTCGGACACTGCAGCCTTGGTCCGCCTGGGAAACACCTTCTTCTGCTGGAGCTCGCCCCAAAGACCACAGCCACGATGCCGAAGACGGTAAGGTTCCCTCTGATTGAAACCCCTAATCAAACGGGCCACCGAAGTGCTTCTTCCTGGTTAGTGAGGAACGAGTTGGAAATGTAAATCCCCTGGTGAGGTGTTGTGGATCGTGTCGGTTGATAGAACTCAGGATGTGGGCCACTGAGCATTAGGCGGATGGCAGGGTCCACTCATTTCCATCAGGATGGTTTTAATCCCTCATCAAACACCTTTTCCAAGTGGCAGCAATCCTTCTTCACATGTACTCATTAACTAAAAGTAGAGTTTGACCCACGCTGCGCACATTCCTGACGGAAAATGCTGCTGAAGCGCTGTGTTTCTTGGCTGTACACGGAGTGTGTTTGGCTTCTTTGTTCATGTGGGTGATGACAATTATCACGGTTATTCCCTTTGGAAAATCTGGAGTGATTTCTAAAAGTAAAAAAAAACAAAAAAGCAACTCATGACTGTGTGGTTTTACAGCTTTGCTCTAAATCTTTGCTTCTATGAAATCATCAGAGGCTGTTGGGTTTCCATTTAAGATCAAGGAAAATTCTACATTTGCTCTGGTTACGTTACTCAGATATTCCACATCTGCCTTGATAACTGATAAAAAAAGTCTGTCCTCCATAACAACGGCAGCTTTGTGCTTGCGTCGCAACTCAAAGGAAAAGCCTCCGTCAGAAGGTTATGCTGACGTCTGACTCGGTTTCTCCAGGCATTAAACAAAGCTATTGCTTTGCTTTTGATGATCTGAAGACTCCTTCGGATTTAACAGCGTACTGATTGATTGTAATGGATTACTGCTTCCGTGGTGATGACACCCCCGGTGAATGATTTGAGGAGAGGTCAAGCCGTGGCAGCCAGACGGGAGGAATGCACTGGCAGGAAGTGGAGCAGCAAAGACGTTCTCCTACACACGAATTGATGAAGAAACCCAGTGGTGGTTCAATAAATAGATGTTCCATTTGTTGCCACCCAAGTGTCAGTGTGTTTATCTTTATGAGCCCTGGGGTGTGCTGTGGCGTAACTTCATAAAACCATTGTGTAACCGCAAAAAGTCCAATTAAGCCTGCAGGAAGGGGTCATGAAGAATGAGAAATATCAAGAGGAATTGGCTATTTGAGTTTTTTCTTTTCCTTTTGTCTATGAACATTCAAAGGTGTGCTCCAGTATTAATTGTTCTTGTGCTAAAGCAAGTTGATCTACCCCCTAAACCAAACCTAGCAAAAAGCCAGTGTTCTGATAAATTAATCTACTTATGCGCAATCTTGTGGAACCTTGCACGGATGGTCCAAAGTCTGCTGAGATAGTGAGCAATTGTGGTTTATGAATAATCCACTTGACAGCTCCACATTACAGGCCTCCATCACTCAAGTCACTTGATTATTTTGGTCTTCCTACTCTCAGATTTTTTTGCTGCAAAAAGCCAAAAGCCAGCTATGATTCAAGTGGAATACTGTAGAGTCACCGGAAAAAAACACATAATGATAACAATCCATAAACACAATCATCTGTATTCAGATGGTTCATGTGCACCCTTTTCATTGTGTGACTATGTGACTTAATGGTCCTTTTTTTATGTTGCCTGCAGATCAGTGTTCGTGTGACCTCGATGGATGCAGAGCTGGAGTTTTCCATCAAAACCAACACAACGGGGAGCCAGCTCTTTGAACAGGTCTGTATGTGGGCTGAAAGCTTCATGTTTGGCATTTCAGCCTCAGTTCCAGCTCGAGTTTTCTGACTAAGTATGAGAAAACTAAAGCAAGTCAAACAATAACAATATAGCTGTGTCCCAAAAAACAAACCCTTCATTGCAAGAAAAGTAATTTGCTGAGCTACAGAATTAAATAGTGAGCCTACAAATAGAAAAGATTTTGATTCAGTTGCCTCAATTTTACCTTTTTGTTTAAACAAAAAGAGGAAAATGACCCAAACACAGGACTTGCAGGCAGGTAAAAAATTAAAAATGAAAAAAACCATGGTGTGATTTATTAGATAAATAGGCTTTTCAGATTTGACGTCCCACCAAAAACACAGAAAAAAACAGCCTATCCCATCATTTAGCTGTTAGGAAACAGTGCTTTACAAAATCAGAAAGATACATGAAACACGATATAATCAAAACCAGAACATGAGATGGAAACAACTTCAAATTGAGCACTATGATGTTTTCCTTTTTGAGGACCTTCTCACTCTCTGAGGCACATCTTTATGATCAAGTGCTCTCTAGTCTATCCCTGATGCTCCAGATGTTTGAAATCCTAGCCTCCATGTCCTCACACCTCTCTGTTCTCAGGTTGCCAAGACCATTGGCCTGCGTGAGATGTGGTACTTCGGGCTTCAGTTTGTTGACATCACGGGCTCGATCACATGGCTGAACCCTGATAAGAAAGTAAGTTTAACTGAGTCCCTTCTTCTTCACTAAACAGCATCTTCTATAGTATTGCAACGATAAAGGTTCCAGCTGTTTTGATGCAACATGCACCTCTTCTAAGTCTGAGATGACTCTTTTGCCCCTTTTTATCCTAAAAGTGAAATGTATTTGATACAATTATTAGTATTAAAGCAAAGCTCTTGTAAATATGGTTTTTAACTTTGTAAAACCAATTCCTTGGTCTGACCTGCATTATGAGCTAACCTGTTGGAGTCAATCCACATACGTGAACAGAGACACATTCTCTGTTCAGATGCTGTTGTTAAAGTGAACCCAACCATTATTGCACCACATTAATTTGTCTGTTCTTTTTTTTAATGATCATATTCTCCTCTTAAATCATCTGTGCAGGTTTTGTCTCAGGATGTGAAAAGAGAGGTCCCCCTGCAGTTCAAGCTCAGGGTCAAATTTCACCCCGAGGAAGTGGCCGACGAGCTGATCCAGGACGTCACCAGGAGGCTCTTCTTCCTCCAGGTGAAGGAGGACATTCTGTCAGAGGAAATCTATTGTCCTCCAGAGACCGCCGTGCTGCTGGCATCCTACGCTGTCCAGGCAAAGTTTGGAGAGTACGACAAGTCATCGCACCAACGTGGATACCTGTCCTCCGAGCGGCTGCTCCCCAAGAGGTGAGCTGATCCCTGGGCTAAATTCATGCATCATAAACCAACGAAAATCTGACATTACATAACCATTACCTGTCAATGTAAGTCCAGACATCTAAAACCAAGATAAAAGGCCAAAATATTAAGATTTAGAATTGAATAAAAAGTACGAAAACACATGCAACCTGCTGAAAAGCCGTGATTGTTCTGTTTTTTCATCTCATCATCTTCTCCACTTCTCTAAAAAAGAACCTCTAAAAATGTTTGTTTTATTCTTTTAAGAATCCAAAGATCAACCTTTCAGACCTGAACATTCAAGTTTAAAAAAATCAACATGACTCGACCAATATACTGTAAATGTCACACTTTGGTAAACAGATAATTCACTACAATTAAAGGTGGAATTAATATAAATTGATTGAATATTATAAAGGCAGACAAATCTGCAATGAAGAATCTCCCTCTTGTCAGTGTGAATGCACATTAAAAAGATCAGAAAGTTCAATAATTCACCCTGAGATGGCTCACTTTTTTGTACCATGTGACTGAAAATCTGATCTGGAATCCTTCCAGCCAAATGACCCAATGTATAGTAACTCAAGTTATCAATCCCCTAATAATTACACATCCACAGTGGTTGACTAAATAAAACTGAAAGGAAAGGCACAGCAATGCAGCATGTGTTCGATGTTGCTCTGTGTGCGTATACACAAACTGTTGACATTTTCCATGGTGTGGGTTCCTGACAGCTTGTCTCTCCACTTAGAGTGCTGGAACAACACAAGCTGTCAAAGGAGCAGTGGGAGGAGAGAGTCCAGGTTTGGCACGAGGAGCACAAATTCATGCTGAAGTAAGTGAAGGAGGACAAAAAAAGACAAATGTTTCTGTAAATCCACATGTTGGAACTGTTCCTCACAAGGGGGGTCTCAAAGTTGTGAGAATGCTTTGTTAGGAGCTGCATAGACTATATTTATAGCTCCAGCTATTGATGGTTGATTTGATTTGATATTAATCTACAGTCCCTTAAAAGAGGCACATAACCCTTTATGGCTTCAAGAAAAATGTAAAATAAAGAGTTTACATAAATACAATTTTATGACATTCTAAATATCTACTAAAAGACTAAAATGAAAAGATTTCATATAACAGTTTTTCTAAACAAAATTCTGACCATTTGATGATGCAAAAGATCTCAGAAATGCATTAAGGAAATATGATATATCAGGCATTTAATGGTTGATATTAATGGAAATTTGAATATTGCAAAAAAGACACTGAAATTGTAATACAGTTCAAATTTTACCTTAGCAATTGGAATCAATATACCATACTGTAGATAGAAGGCATATTTGATAATACATAGATCAGAACTTTAGCTGAACTGCTTTTTCTAAACTTGTTTCCAAAGTGGAGGTTTATGTAGGGGAGAAACCACTTTGTTTATTCCCTTATGGTCGACTGAAGGATGAATTAGTTGAGTGAAATGTTTAAATTACAACAGGGAAGAAGCCATGATTGAATACCTAAAGATTGCCCAGGACTTGGAGATGTATGGTGTCAACTACTTTGAGATCAAAAACATGAAGGGCACGGAGCTGTGGCTGGGGGTGGACGCCCTGGGGCTTAACATCTACGGAAAGGATGACAAGTAAGCCGCTCATCGTTCGTTTGAACTGTTTATCATACTGAGTTTTCTCCACCTATATGTTTTAACTGCTATCTTTCAGGTGGCCATTTATCACATATTACTTTATTGTTAGTCTTGATTATCTGCTCTCTAATCAGCTGTTTCATTATCACCCACACCGTAACAGTACTTTTGTAGTATTTTGACCACCCATACAGATGTGGACAATGGTGCAATACGCAAGCAGTAAAGCTCAGTCGTTCACCTTTTAGTCTGCTCCCTTCTGACCACGTGGGGGTTGTTTTCAAAAAAGGCCATTGACCCAATTGCGCGGTCTCTCTTGCATGCATTTAAAAGTCACCCACCACCACCACATGTGTTTGCACTCAGCTGTTGTGTATCGATCCCCATCCTTTCTTTTTTCTCTTTTTTCTTCCAAATCCTCCCAGGCTAACTCCAAAGATTGGATTTCCTTGGAGTGAAATTAGAAACATTTCTTACAACGACAAGAAGTTCATTATCAAGCCGATAGAGAAGAAATCACCTGTAAGTATAATATGCAGATAATATAGCAGATAATTCTGAGGATGTTTATTGTTGTTACTTTTGTTTAAATCCAGCAAAACTTTCTAAAAAATATGGGAGACAAGAAACTGTCTGTCAGAGAATGTGGAAACAAGTAATAAACTGTGTACACAGATAATAAAACCCTATTTAACTCAAATTACTTTTTCAAAATGACAGTTATTTTAAACATCCTATGTTGATTTTTCGCTGGGTCTTTTCTAATTTCAGATATTAGTGATAGTATGTCCTTTATATGGTGGAATTTTCAAAGACTTTACAATTTAACATTCCAGAATATTACTCTTAAATTACTCAGCAAGTTATTGGTAAATTGTTCAACCTTTACCCAGCTCTACTCCAGAGGGACTCTACGTCTCTAAGGTGTTCTCTTTTTTTGCTGTTATTTCAATCTGTCATTGCCAGGTAATCTATTTTTTTTCTACATTAATGCATTATGTCTTTTTGAGGAGTACATTATGTTTTTCTCGTTTTCTCCAACAGGACTTTGTGTTCAATGCTTCACGACTCCGTATCAACAAGCGCATTTTGCAGCTGTGCAAGGGAAACCATGACCTGTACATGCGCCGCCGCCGCCCCGACACCATAGAGATCCAGCAGATGAAGGCCCAGGCCAAAGACGACAGGCTGCAGAAGAAGATGGAGAGGTCGGACAAGAATAGTGCTCACTCCAAATGACAGCGGATGACGATGTGAACGTGAGCTCCGATGAAATTATTTGATTTGGACTTTGATTTTTCTTTGTTTGCAGGGAGCAGCTGGAAAAAGAAAAGAAAAAGAGGGAGACCATTGAGATGGAGAAGCTGCAGATGGAGAGAGAAAAGCAGGAGCTGATGATGAAGCTTCACGAGTATGAAGAGACAACCAAGAGAGCAGAGAGAGGTGAGAAAGATGGCCTAGCTACAGAAACACGTAAAACTGGACTCTCTCTCTCGATTCAAATTCAAAAGAAATTATTAGATATTCAAAGAAATGATTCCTAATGCATATTCTCCAAGTTTTTGCATACCAGGAAAGATCCTAAAATTAGATAAATTCAATTCAGCTGCACAACAACACATGACATATTACTCTGTGTGGGCTGTGCGCAACAAAAAAAAAAAATCACAAATGGAAAAGCAGTGTGTGAAAAAGTCCACCCTCACTGCTTAGCAGGGTAAGTAACAGCCAGGGATTGACCATTGTGTTGCGTGGAGCAGTGTTTTTTTTTTAATCTCGGTCCTCAGGGTCCACAGGCCTGTACGCTTTGTATGTTTCCCACCTCCAACGCACCCAGTTCGGACGGATAGATCAGCTCTCGAGCTCTGCGGAAAGCAGATGAAGACACACTCATTAGAATCAGATACGCTGGGAAAGGAGAAACAAGGGAAACATGCAGGACTGTGGGCCCCGAGGACCAGAGTTAAAAAAACACTATCGGAGGGCTGTCCACAATGTAGAGCTATTTTGTTGAGCAATGGGTTTGCTCAGATCCTTTGAGAAATCTTGATCAAATGGTGGCTGTAAAGCACACTGAACTCGCAGACTCACAGAAGATGTATGCAGCATCTCGCTGCAAACACAAAGAGAAATGCCTGTACTGTCATTTAATTGAATTATGTTAGAAGTCTGAACTCCTTCTCAGACACTTCGATTCCTCAAGTAGTCCTTAATTTGGCTGTTGTGAAGATAAAGTGGTAATAACCCTGTTTGCATTCATTCATCAGAAGCTGGGAAGTCAATATCACTGTGTTGCATGGCACTACTCACACAATTAAAAATGATTTTTACTGCCCTCTACCGTTTATTTGGTTGACATATTTTTAATTTCCAGTTTGACAGAGCTATTTAGGTTGATATTCTCTAATGGAATATATTTTAACTTGCGTGCATTTGTTTAGCTAGAGATGTAAAGATATTTAACAGTGAAAGTGGGGCTTTTCATGCTAAAAAAATGCTAAACAAAACCTAAAATAACATTTCTCTGCACTCCACTTTTCAAAGTGGTTACGATAAACAGTTCCTGCTGTTTTTTCACCATCTTTTACACAACTTTTTGTCTTTATTTCTTGGCTAATCTACCTATAAAACCCTGTCAGGCCTCTTTGGATGAATGCAGTAGTTCCAGTCTTAGAATACAATGGAAGATATTAGCCCAGTTAAAGCACAACGAACATCGTACACTGTTTATCTGAGCAGTGCTTAATAGATTTTCCTCTGTGCTTACTCGGTCCCACAGAGCTCCAGGAGCAGCTGGAACGGGCCATGAGGCTGGAGGAGGAAAGGAGGAGGGTGGAGCAGGAGGCTGCCCGGCTGGAGGCTGAGAGGATGGAGGCCATAATTGCCAAAGAGGAGCTGGCCAGGCAAGCAGAGGACCAGTTAAAGAGCCAGGAGCAGCTGGTGAGTGTATGCCGCACATGAGAAAAAAGTCATGATTAATTGTAAACTCGCAATATTGTGTGAGTGCCAGTTTGAATCAGAAAAATTCTCAAGCCTGTGTGAGTCAGGTTGAAAAAATCCTTGAGAAAAGGTCATCAATCCATGATGTCAACACTTTCCTGATTGTTTAATATTCTGTGACGCTATTGTAATCCTAATGTGGATTTAGAATTGATGTTTTAACCCAGATTTAAAGTTATCTGGGATACATTGAACACATAAGAGCTTCATTTGCCTATTAGAAAGTGAGAATTCTTGCAGGGGGATTTTCTTCAGATGGTAATAACGCGCCCAGATAAGCAAGGGGATACCTGCATGGTGGGTTTTGTGTAAACACTCGTTGTGTTGCTCTCGATCAGGCTGCTGAGCTGGCTGAGTATACTGCCAAGATCGCGGAACTGGAGGAGTCCAAGAGAGCGAAGGAGGAAGAGGCTGAGTCATGGCACACCAAGGTGAGTTTCCAACACAGGATCAAAGGATACCTGAAATCCCTGGAGTTACATGGAAAATTTCACAAAAAAACAGCAAAAAAAACCCCACCAAAAAATAAACATTTGCCCTCTGTGTATGCATGCTTTAGACCGGATTAAACATTTTTGTTCATTTGCAGACAATTGTATTATTTACACACACTGTGCATAAAGTGGCTTGGGTGTGATATTCTATTTTGTTTTTATCATTCTTGTTTTAGAGTTGGAATTGTATTTTTAGCCAGAGCACAGAATAACAAAGCACATATCAACATCTTAAAATGAGTAAGCATTTTCACACCCATGGTTAATACACACATCTGAGGGCACACCTTAAATATCCTGTCCCACATTCAAACGCTACCATAAAGCAAGGATGACCGTTGGACTGTGTGCTGCAGGGACAGCATTGCTGCTGACCTCAGTAATCTGCAGTTTTCAAACAGCTTAAGATTTCTGCTTTATTACCCAGAAAGGGATGAGTGAGTTTCAGTCATGTGTTTCTACATTCAAAATGTAAATTTAACTGCCTATTTTGTATCAAGGTTTAAAGTCACCGTGCACAATCCATAAAGTTGTCACAGTCTTATGATACAAAATTAGAGGTATTCATGTTTGGGTATGTCATTATTTCATGACCAAAGTGCTGATTAATGCTACCATGCCTCCTGATGTCTCCTTCTTTTCCTTCAGGCTGTGGAAGTTCAAGAAAATCTGCTGAAGACAAAGGAGGAGCTGCACACCGTGATGACCTCGGCTCCTGCCCCTGCTTCCTCCTCCTCCTCTTCCTCCTCGGACAGCGAGAGCGATCACGAGCACAGTGAGGAGCACAGTGAGGAGAACAGCACCCACAGCGCTGAGCTGCACTCGCAGGGCATCAACGACCACCGCAAGGAGGAGGAGCGACTCACCGAGGCCGAGAAGAACATGCGCATCCAGAAACAGCTGATGGTGAGCTCAGGGTTCCGGCAGACACACCTGGTCCCTAACGTTTTCTCCGCTTTAAGTCCTGATAAAATCCTTAACATGCACTTATGTGCAAATTGAAAGGTCGTGTCTGTGCCTCTGAAATCTGTTCACGGTCATAAAATGAGATTTTTAACAATTACACCTATTTTCTATTCTAGCACGGCAGGAATTACATATGGATCGATTTACAAAATAATACAAAATGAATTAGAAAGTTGTATTATTAAAAAAGATTGAGTGATGACTAGCATAAATGGTTTTGATTTGTTGCGCAATCTAACCAATTTACCATGGAAGCACGGTCAGAGACAGATTCAGTGCAGTTACTTTATGCATTTGGCTTCTTTTAATTCCAAGCTATGCAGAGACAACAGAAAAATGAGTAGTTATTAATTGTTTACAGCAAAGGAGCAAAAATGATCCTCAAAGAGCCTTTGCTCTGGTTGAAAATGGTTTTAGACTAAGACGTCTTGATGCCTAAAAGTTGCTTTGGACCATGTGATGTTTATTTTAAAGAACCCATGTCATTGAACCCTAAATCAATAGTTTTATCATGAAGATCGATTAGGATAGACCTAAATGTTTTGATATTATTATGCATTCTTGTTAAATACTATTGGCAGCACAAATATTTCTTCTTTTGTTGAGTGTTGTCTGCCTGGAAAAATGCTTGTTTTCAAGAATGCCCATGATTTACTGAAATCCAGTGGTCAAGCTGGCGATAGCAACCAAATGCCTAATATGCCTTATTTACCATTTATGTGACATCAGTGTTGCTAATAGACACATATATGAGATCTCTTTAGTATTTCTTTAGTATTTTGAAAATATCATTTGAGTGTGCTAATTTCTAACAATGCAATAAGATCAAATGCACCCCCTTGTGGTTTAACCCCTGGCCAAAACTCTTCCACAGGCCCTGAGCTCAGATCTGGCAGACGCCCGAGATCACAACAGAAAGACCCAGAACGATCTGCTCCATGCTGAGAACATCCGAGCTGGTCGCGACAAGTACAAGACCCTCCGTCAGATCCGTATGGGCAACACCAAGCAGAGGATTGATGAGTTTGAAGCCTTGTAGGACACCAAACAACGACCTGAGGACCTCTCCTGAACACCCAACGAAAGCTCTGCATGTCTTAATTTAAGAAAAAAGTCTAACAAGTTATGCTACCAACCCAGAAAAGCATGGAACACTGTAATATTTCTTTTTTTCTGTTGTTTTTTTTTTGTTCTTAAACATTTCTAGCTTGTTTAGTTCCATTAAAGTGTAAAGTAGAATCGTATCATATAGAACTTTGGAGACATGAATGAAGATATGAGGGGTGCATATGTGAATATAGCAATCAAAAGATAACCTGAAGTGCCTCCAGGTGTTCCTCTCCCACAGTAGAGGTGGCTAAATTTAGATTTATTTAATTAGTTGGTCACCTTGCAAAAAACATTTATTGTTTTTTTTGGGGTTTTATCAATAAAATATTAGGAAAAACCGAAAGGAAAAGGCCTGACATGTTTTTTAAAGCCCCATTGTCATTGTTTTATGAATACTGAAAGCAAATTTAAGACGGAATAAAAATGATTGACAAAAGATCTAGTTCACTTTGTCAGTTAATGGTTACTTCACATTCTTTAAGACATTCTATGATGATTTGTCATCAGATGTGTCTCTAAATAACTTTACTTCCATTATGACTGGTTGCAAATCCTAGAAACATGCAAAGTGCATCCAAAAGATCTTTCTCTGACAATTAAGGTTTTGTAGCACAAGCTCTCTGACAAAAAATAACACTCTTTGGAATTGTGCACCAGAATGGGAGGAAACAATAAGATAATGACAAAGAGACAGAATTGAAGTATGTCTGTTAGAAAGGCTTCTCTGGATGGCCCCCTTTATCTAAAGGAAGCATCTCGTCCCGGTGGACTACTCCCCACGCTCACCTGATGGAGCACAGCCCTTGTTAAAAACAAGTTCCAGAAGAACTTTAAGGGTTGGTGGACACATCTGTTTGATAATGGAGGATCCTCCTTGCTGCATAGAGAACAAAGCCGGTCTGTTTAGACTTCGACTTATTGACAGACATGAAGTTGTGTTTGAACGGACGAGCCCTCTGGCTCACCGGCAAAAGGATGAGCCTCTCCTAAATGTTTGCACACCCAAGGAAGGCTTATCAGGAGGTTGCTAGACAACTTGTGAAGCCAGAGGTGGTCTGTTTAGTTAGCCTCTGGGTAAATATTTTACTGGAATGTACACACGAATGATACACCTAGTCATATTTGACAGGGTGACGAATTTCTTGCAGCAAAACCGCCCTCCTCTGCAGCCCAGAAATGCATCTTTTCTCCAATAAGTTTTTATTTTAGGTGTTCATTTTTGGCCTCAGTCACTAAGCCTGTGGGTTTGAAAAAAACTCCACCGAGGTGAGCCTTGATTCGAGCAGCGACTCCACGAAGAAGCTGCCACTTGAAAGTCTGTGGGATTGCCCCTGTGTGTCTTTTTTTCCGCGGGATCTAAATATAAATCGGTGACAAATAGTCCAAATAGCCCACAGTAGCATCCCAACTGTGATGTGGGGGTGGTGCTGAAAGAACAGCTCCGACTCCAAAAGTCCCCCCCCCCCCCCCCCCCCCCCCCCCCCCCCCCCCCCCCC